>CAXITT010001388.1:10443-22522 GCA_964033795.1 Lymnaea stagnalis
CAGACTTGTCATTTGCACTGACCGCCTATTTTATATGCACTTACAAACTCGTCATTTGCACTGACGGACTTTTCAGGTCATCCACCGTAACGGGACGACGAGGTCGGTGTCTCCACCAGTAGCGTCTTATTGACAATGGAAATTGATGATGGAAATTATTTATAAGCCTTGAACCGACATTGGCCACGACAAGAGTGCCAATTAAACTAATGACTTTGCTTGGACCTCTTAGCCAGTGTTAGTTCCCGCCCAAGAACTTAATAGTCGTTTTGGTCGCACTGAGCCATCGCACTTGGTGACTTTCAATTTGCCGTCAGCTTGTGGACTCTGTGGTTTGTCTCTCTTTAAAACAGGAGGTGGTCTACGAACGAGGGAGAAGTTTACCCCAGTGTCTTATGAGTTAGCTATGTATTGCTTCATAGGTTTTATAAGCTCGTCTAAGACACATCGTGTATAGGAAAGTTCATCAAGGGGCAGAAGTCGCAAACATTTTTGAGGAAATATTTATTGTATGATTTATATCTGCTGAGAAAAATAACATATTTAGTGAGTCGCAGACAGGGGCGCATTGGGTGGGCGAATGTGTACAGAATATCTAGAGGAATGTTTTGCTCTTGATACTTTTAGTTTAGAAACTACAGTATGGAAAAAGATATTTAAAAAATAAACAAATGGTTGATACTGAACAAGAGACGCATTTATTTATTTCATTACGGAGTAACATTTTGCAGGCCGAAATCTAGTGATCAAATTAGACAAGTTAGTTTCAGTAATGTGTTACTTTATTAAAAAACATCGACATGACTGTAACAGAGAAACGATCTCTGCCCAGCTTGGCCTTGAAGGCCATCCGTTTGGTTCTTAGAGTATGAGAGTATTATTGACGGAAGTGCCGCTATCAGATGACAAGCTCGAGCAATCTCCAAGCCAAAGAAAACCAGCAGAACGAACCCAATTCTCGTGATCCTGCACTATTAGTCAAAGACACAAATAACCATTGTGGCGTTGCTTCATCTCGTTATACCGGATTCTGATGGAGTCTTACGCCACGATAGTCCATGTCCACCACGCAGTCACGCCACGCTTGGAAAAGATCGCCATGCGGTGGAGTGATGCCTCACGATTGAGTCACCCAACACGCCGGATTTCCTTCATTTTGATGTTATAAACCAGGGGGTGGCCAACGCAAAGGGCCTCGCGGGCCAGTCCTATATCCTGCCTGCCGGCCTTTAGGGGTGGCCAAGGCAAAGGGCCTCGCGGGCCAGTCCTATATCCTGCCTGCCGGCCTTTAAACAATATGCCTACAGCTCTACAGACCGTCCTACACCATACCCGTGACTCTTCATTGACTAAAATAATATTCTCCCCCCCCTCCCCCCTCCCCCCAGGAAATAAAATAAACATATTTACCTGACTTTAACCGTCACGCACTTAAGGTCGCTGCGTGACAACATTTCCCCCCCCCCCCCNTCTCTCACTTCTCTGTTTAAAATCGAATTAGCTGTCCATTGAAAGGAGAACGAATGCGTTTATTGTGCTAAATCAGGCATCCGCGAGCCGCTGGTTGGCCATATTCTATTCTTAACAGATAGGCCTTCATGAAATTTTAAACTTGTTTGCATATTTCAATCATGCGCCACTGTGCTTGATGGTTTGTCAAACTAGTTGTCTGTCGCTTAAACTCCTTATGAGCCATGGCCCATTAAGTCTGTCGCATGCCTATTACCCTACCAGATTTCGCTACAAAAACTACAAATAAAGCCAGAGAAGTTCGATCAAACGTTGAGTAAAAATGCTTTAATACGTACGTAAGTGGACTGGGCATAGATTGTGTAATCATTTACCTGTTGGCGGTCTGCTGGTGGAAGACGGGGGTCCAACATAAACAGTGGTGAGCCTGTTGGGGGTTGGGGGGGATGGGGGGCTGGTTCATTTAGACGTCCGAGAAAGGGTGGACGCCAGGTGGCACACTAGATGCGGGGAACTCCTGTGCGTAAACATTCTGATAAATATTGGTCATGGCAGGGGAGTTATGCTTGGTGTTCAAGGCAGAACTCTAAATAAAGGCAAAATATTTACACAAGGTAATGAAGAGAAATAGTATAGCTGTATGCAACAACCCGGTTACAAACTTCTATCTGACCCTGTCATGTCTGTCTAGCTAAGCCTGTCATAGCCGTCTCTAGTAGACTTTAACATGACAGTCTAGTTGACCGTCTCTAGTTGAACCTGTTATAACCGTTTAGTTGACCTTCTTAACACCGCCTGGATTTGACGCTGTTATAGGCGTATCTAGCTGACCTAATAGGACCGCCTAGTTGACCTTGTTATAGCCGTCTATTTGACCTTGTTATAGCCGTCTAGCTGACCATGTTAAAGCCGTCTCTAGTAGAGCTTTTATATCTGTCTTGTTGAACTTGTTATAGCCATCTAGTTGACCTTGTTAAAGCCGTCTAGTTTTAGTTGACCTTGTTATATTTCTAGTTCACCTTGTTATAGCCGTCTAGCTGACCTTGTTAGAGCCGTCTAGCTGACCTTGTTAAAGCCGTCTAGCTGACTTTGTAATAGCCGTCTATTTGACCTGGTTAAACTCTTCTAGTTGACCTCGTTATAAGCTGACTTGCTGCCCCTGTCAAGGCTTCCAACTAATATGCGAGATTTTATCACTACGAGAAATTATCACGGCCACGAGAAGCATAAATTGAGGACCACTGATATAAAAAAAAAGGCCAGTTCCGTATGTATAAGGAGATGACAGGTGAACTTGTGTTCGGTGGTGATGACGCTGCAGACGGGAGACCAGATCGAGATGTCATTCATCTTGCAGTGCGGATGGTTTCTATCGGGGATCCCTCCTTCCATCAGATTCTTTCTTTTTGCTGCGCGCGTTGTAAATCAAGATTGCAAATTGTATCCCGTGTGGATAACCCTCACCTGATGTTGACATACGTACTCCTCCTCCTCAAGCGTTGACTTAAGGGTGTGCATTGAAATTTGTTTGCATAGTAAATCGCTGGATTGAAATAGGAGCCGGTGCGAATGACCAGCTGTATAGACTTGAACACTGATTACAGTGCTATTGGTAAATGTACAGGAATAGTCTTCACTCGGCTATGGTATTTTTTAAATCTACAGATGCAATTAAATGAGATTGTAGTGTATTTTCAGTTTTAAAGTCGTGGCTTTATATTATTTTCTCCAGCTGATAGATAGATTCGTCTCTATTTCTGACAATGGGTCCGTAGAAGTGCCGCCGCAGTTTTCTTTCGTCCACTCCATACATTGACTAGAGAAGAATTGCGTAGATTTAAATAGCTGGTAGACATCACAGGGTGTGCCCCCATGCTTCGGCACGACCTTTGCCGTCAAACGAAGAAGAATTGGAATTGACGCTCCGAGACGACCGGATTCTGATGAGGGTTTTATTTGTTATTTACAACCCTTAGACATGAAATCGAGGGTGTGCCCCCATGCTTCGGCACGACCTTTGCCGTCAAACGAAGAAGAATTGGAATTGACGCTCCGAGACGACCGGATTCTGATGAGGGTTTTATTTGTTATTTACAACCCTTAGACATGAAATCGATTCCCTACCTCTTCGTGTCTGACAGGAATCCATCACGGCAGGGGTTCTCAACATTAAGTCCGCGTAGACATTAAAATAAAAAAAAGAGTAAAAGAAGCGCCACTTAGATATTTTTTAAGCGGGTGGTGGGGGTCTCCGTGTCTAAAAGTTCAACGGATCACGTTATACGACACTATCTTCAATGTCGTCAAAGAAACATGACATACGTAGGAGTTAGAACCACTGCATAAATGATGCTGAAATGCCATCTTGCAACACGATAGGTAGTGTAGGTTTTTAACATTTTACAATAATCTTCTATTTGATTTATTTAAAGCTATGCATGTGTTTCATTCATCTGATATTATTAACAGCTTAAGTAAGCCATCCTGACATCGGGGTTGTTGGAAAGACTTTTGCCATAGATAAGTTATCGGGGGAGGGGGGGTTTGGAAAGACTTGTGGCATAGATAAGTTATCGTGGGGTGTTGGAAAGACTTTGGCATTGATAAGTTATCGGGGATGTTGGAAAGACTTGTGGCATAGATAAGTTTATCGGGGTGTTGGACAAGACGTGTTGGTAATCTCATAGATGACCGTCTTAAATGACATTACTTGTATTTGAACGTCTTTCTTTGTTTATCGACCCGCCCCCCCCCTCCCTTCCAACATAGATAAGTTTATCGGGGTGTTGGACAAGACGTGTTGGTAATCTCATAGATGACCGTCTTAAATGACATTACTTGTATTTGAACGTCTTTCTTTGTTTATCGACCCGCCCCCCCCCTCCCTTCCAACCAGAAAGACACCAATAGTGCCACGCTTTTTAACAACTCTTATATTTTCTATTAATGTTTTCTAAAAATGAATTTTGATGAAAAATATTTAAAACAAAAACAATCTGTTATAATATATCACCCGAATGTTTACATTTGCTTTGTGAAAAATACCTCAGTGGATACCTCCATGGACACCTTCGTGGACACCTCAGTGGACCATAAATGTTACAATAAATGACTTAAAATGGAGGCCGCTCTATCGGTTTATCAAGTGGAGTTAGTTAAATCTTGGCTTTTTTAGTAAAGAAAAAAGACATGATCAATTATCAAAATAGCGCCTCATTCTTTATTATAACAAAAGTACAGTGAATAATAGTAGACGATGTAGCGTGTTTATAATTTACAATCGCCAAAATACCAGATTACCTGACTTGTGACTCTCTTCATGGACTGAGAACGAGTTGTGTTCCCCCTTTCAATCTTGATGCAATGCATCATGCGCACACAGTTATGATGGCGTGACTTGGTTCAGAATCCGAAACACAGTTTCGGATATAGTGCGGTCTTATTTTGAAATTGACCGTACGTATATTCATCCGCACAATACATTTATTTTCAAAATAAGTGTAAAGAAAGAAAAGAAAAGTATACAAAAATATGTACTCTCTCTCTCTCACACACAACACAATGGCAACATGACTGAAACTGGGCCAACTTCAACACCACATTGTAGCTCGCTAGCCACAAGAGATGAAAGCATATTTTAATATAATAAATGTAATAATTCAATGGCGTACTGTAACAGACCAAGTTGGCTGTGATTTTACACACGACACTATTATGTCAGGATGGCGTAGTAATTTGATCATAACGTTGTAACAACTTGTTAATCACGAGAAAAGAGGTGGAACAAGTTTCTAGAGCGGAGGCTCACGGGACGCTTAAGTAGAGCGAGGTAGAGCACGATTTTTATCTGACAGGGAGCAGACATGATTTATTTCTCTCGTATGGATTATTGTAGTATTGAAGTATTGGGATTCAATTGTGACGTGGAATATTGAATAAGTGTGTGATTGTTGCATCCTAGAATTATTGCAGGATATCCTCCTGGCAAGTTTTATTATTGTTGTGTTTAGTTTGTATAATAAAGTACTGTATAATTTCATTGGACGTTGACACTTCAATGTGTGAGAGGACAGCTAAATTTGAGGAGTGAGAGGACTGATTATGCAAGTGATAGCGGCATCCATGACAGTGAGCAAAGTATTAGCTAACCATGTTCAGGATTGCTACATAAAAAACCCCGCTGTATCTTGGACACCCCCCTCCCCTCCCCCTCTTTTACCGCTATTAGTGCGGTCCGTTTTTAAAAAAAAAATTTATTATGGAACCCAGTTATCGCGTTATCGCGGATTTTCACTTCATCTGTAAGCACCCTTACTGCTTGACGCATTGTTAGTATTTGACCAGAGATTTTCACTTCATCTGTAAGCACCCTTACTGCTTGACGCATTGTTAGTATTTGACCAGAGATTTTCACTTCATCTGTAAGCACCCTTACTGCTTGACGCATTGTTAGTATTTGACCAGAGATTTTCACTTCATCTGTAAGCACCCTTACTGCTTGACGCATTGTTAGTATTTGACCAGAGATTGTGACGTTCTGTGGCACTGACATCGGGTTTCGACATGTTTGATGACTTGGTTTTGTGGCACGTCGATGGTGACATAATGGCATAATGCTGACACACTATGCCATCTACCTGCCGTTATCTTACTTCTCAGGCACTTCTACCCGGCCATGAACAGCAGACTTAGAGTGCCGCCAAGAGTAATTAGCCAAGCTGGCAACTGTAAATGTCAGGCTTCCATTACTTGACGCGTTTCCTCCTGGTAATATTTCCGCTGTGTTATTTTTTAATTGATTTATGCATCTCCTGTCATTCATAGGGGCGTTCATTAAACTAGCTTTACACCGCATCATGTGTACATTATTACTATATGTACATCTGTTTATTGGGAAATATAACTATATGTACATCTGTTTATTGGGAAATATAACTGCTCATTTGTTTATTGGGAAATATAACTATATATTCATCTGTTTAATGGAAAATATAACATGTACATCTGTTTATCGGTAAACATAACTGTGTACTTTTGTTTATTTGGAAATATAACGATGTGTACATCGGTTTATTGGGAAATATAACTATATATACACCCGTTTTTTGGGGAAATATAACTATGTGTACATTTGTTTATTTGGAGTTGTAACTAAATGTTCATCTGTTCTTTGTTTTGTGTTGTTTTTTTTTGGGGGGGGTGGGGGAATATAACTATATGTACATATCTTTTTGGGGAAAATAACTATCGATACATCTATGTATTGGTAATAATGGGATTCTATCTATAAGGGAAAATTAGTTCTCAGATTAGACAAGAAACGCGTTGTTTAATTAAAATGCTCTCATAATGTTTCAATGGTACACATTTTGTGGAAATAGGTTAACACAATTTTGTTGTTGCTTTTGTGCCACCTTTTTTTTATACTCATACCAATAATTGGATGTTTACTCACTTAATTGTCATAAAACTATGCAAGTTCGGTGTATTGCACCGTCATGTCTGTGCAGGGCTGGATGCTATTGGGGCATAGTTTCAATAACTTATTCACTCAAAGTTGACATCCCTTCGGCCTTTGTGATATTTTTCGAATGACATTGTCACTTAAGGGTGCGATATCATATTGTGAGATATTTCAAATGATGTTGTCAAATCAGGCTGCCAACTCACACCGTGTACATCTGTCAAATGACGTTGTCAAATCAGGTTGACAACAACTCATATTGTGAAATTTCCATTGTCACTCCCAAGTTAAAAACCATATAAGTTTTTAATCTTCTTTAAAGCAAAAAAAATAAATAAATCATCCACTGAATTCATCTCATACCACGAGTCTCGAGTGGGCTTTCTGCAGACGACCGACCAGTGGTTTAGTCGATCCAACTGTCCCTACAATGGGACACCCTCGACTCGTGATTGACCACTCGTAGCCGCCTTTGGAGAGCACTGGAAATTTCACGAGATCCTCAGATCTTGAACTTGTTTTTACTCATTGTCCTGGGATCGATTGGCAGCGCTGCCCCTCTTACACAATGGGTGCCCCCTTACACAATGGCTACCACCTTACGCAATGGCTGCCACCTTACACAATGGCTGCCACTTTACTCATTTACTGCCCCCTGACACAATCACTGCTCCTACTCAATCACTGCTCCCTACGCAATCAATGCTCCTACACAAGCAATGCTCCATACACAATCAAGGCTCCCTCCTCAATCATTCCCTACCCAATCATTATTCCCTACCCAATCATTATTCCCTACACACTCAATATCCCTACACAATCAATATTCCTACACAATTGCCCCCCCCCCCCTTTTTTTACACAATGAAACTCCTTACACAGCGCCCCCTACACAGTCAGTGTTTCACATACAATCAATTTTTCCTATAAAATAATTGCGTCCTACACAATCATTGCGTCCTACACTATCAATGTCCCTTACACAATCATTGGGTCCTAAACAATCAGTGCCCCCTACTCAATCATTGCGCCCTACACTATCGATTTTCCTTACTCAATCATTGCGTCCTACATAATCAATGTCCCTTACACAATCATCGCGTCCTACACAATCAATGCTCCTCAATCATCGCGTCCTACAAAAGTGACACAAGTTTTGAAATCAATTGTACATTGCAGCCATGGTGAAAGTAAGTTTGTTGTGCGTTATGGAAACTACATGCTCTTCCAGGTTCGAAGCTGAAGAAATGAAATGCTCTGGTAGAGCCATTCAATTTTTCTCTCCGAGTCCTAACTATTCTGTGATTTGATAACATGATCCATTTCCACAACCTTCCCTTACCCCCAGCTGACGTTCACTTAGATGACCAATTCTGGCTGATTATGCTACTGATTTAGATAAACCATGTACATAAAACCCTCCAGTCTGACATACAAAGTAACTGACCAAACCCAGGCAGAGGCGGAGCTATGATAGTTTGCGCCCGGGGACGAACTTTAATTTGCGCCCCCCCCCCGTTTAATCACATTCTTTCTATTACGTTGAAAAAGGGAAACAATTTAAATTTTAATAAAATATATGTAAATAAGCAAATTTATAGGAAATTATAGTACAAGACCCACTCCGTCACTGTCGTAGACTGGGTTACACAGTCTACAAAAGATTTATTTTTCTTGCTTTCACTGTCGCAAACTGGTCTACTACGCAATCAAAATCTGATTTTTTCCAATGTTTCTCTTTCAACGCTAAGAAGAGCAAGATCGCTGAGACGACCCTGTCTCACTGACAATCCATCGACGCACGCTAATGCGACACAATTATTTGGCTATCAGATGATACGTTTGCTGAGCCGCTGTAGCGATCTTGTGACCGATTTATTACCCTTGTTTACTTATTATCGCGTAACGTTATAAGCCCCAGTTTGGCGCCCCTGTACCTTGGCGCCCGGGGACATATGTACCCCCTGCCGTTGTAATGTCTCTAATCCCAGGTTATTAGGCTACTGATTCATATGATCCTTTGACCTACCCTTACTGTCTGACATGCATATAGCCGACCATTGAGTGGTGATTCGGCTTCTGCTTCAGATCGTCCATTGACCTAACCTCCTCCTCACATGTCTGCAGCTGACCAACGCAAGATTAATAACGGTGTTAACGGTTTCTCCCCGCTTTACCCGCTGCATATTCTGTCCTGTTTGAAACATCACCTTAAGAGCGGCCCTCGAGCGGCCGCTCGCGCCATGGCAGGTTCCTCAATCGTGTTTATTGAGATAACATTTGATCGTTAGCTGGAGGGACGACGACGTGAACCATGAAATCGATCGGTGAGTGTTTGAAAATAAACATCCGTCTCCTTACAGGTGACCTTGGATACCTGCTAATCTCTACTAAAGAGACAAACACATGTTTGTTGTAAATGATCCGGAGGGATATTCTATGCCGACAAAGGATTAGTACCGAGTTAACACAGTGGCTTTCATAACATAGGAAAAATAGTTCATATCTACCTATCAGGACTCTCTTAAAGTTTCAGAATTGTCTGAAAAAAATGATAAATGATTTGATTGTTAATTTGATTGAAGCTTATGAAAATAGCATCCCACTTTCTCTCCTCATGGTTCACCTCCGTCCACTTTCTCTCCTCATGGTTCATCTCCGTCCACTTTCTCTCCTCATGGTTCACCTCCGTCCACTTTCTCTCCTCGTGGTTCATCTCCGTCCACTTTCTCTCCTCATGGTTCATCTCCGTCCACTTTCTCTCGTCATGGTTCATCTCCATCCACTTTCTCTCCTCGTGGTTCATCTCCGTCCACTTTCTCTCCTCATGGTTCATCTCCGTCCACTTTCTCTCCTCTTGGTTCATCTCCGTCCACTTTCTCTCCTCATGGTTCATCTCCGTCCACTTTCTCTCCTCATGGTTCATCTCCGTCCACTTTCTCTCCTCGTGGTTCATCTCCGTCCACTTTCTCTCCTCATGGTTCATCTCCGTCCACTATCTCTCCTCCTGGTTCATCTCCGTCCACTTTCTCTCCTCATGGTTCATCTCCGTCCACTTTCTCTCCTCGTGGTTCATCTCCGTCCACTTTTTCTCCTCATGGTTCATCTCTATCCACTTTCTCTCCTCGTGGTTCATCTCCGTCCACTTTCTCTCCTCGTGGTTCATCTCCGTCCACTTTCTCTCCTCATGGTTCATCTCCGTCCACTTACTCTCCTCGTGGTTCATCTCCGCCCACTTTCTCCCCTCTTGGTTCATCTCCGCCCACTTTCTCCCCTCTGGTTCATCTCCGCCCACTTTCTCCCCTCTTGGTTCATCTCCGTCCACTTTCTCTGCTCATGGTTCATCTCCGCCTACTTTCTCCCCTCTTGGTTCATCTCCGTCCACTTTCTCTCCTCTTGGTTCATCTCCGTGCACTTTATGGTTCATCTCCGCCTACTTTCTCCCCTCTTGGTTCATCTCCGTCCACTTTCTCCCCTCTTGGTTCATCTTCGTCCACTTTCTCCCCTCTTGGTTCATCTCCGCCCACTTTCTCCCCTCTTGGTTCATCTCCGTCCACTTTCTCCCCTCTTGGTTCATCTCCGTGCACTTTCTCTCCTCATGGTATATCTCCGTGCACTTTCTCTGCTCATGGTTCATCTCCGTCCACTTTCTCTCCTCGTGGTTCATCTCCGTGCACTTTCTCTCCTCATGGTTCATCTCCGCCCACTTTCTCTGCTCATGGTTCATCTCCGTCCACTTTTTCTCCTCGTGGTTCATCTCCGTCCACTTTCTCCCCTCTTGGTTCATCTCCGTCCACTTTCTCTCCTCATGGTTCATCTCCGTCCACTTTCTCCCCTCTTGGTTCATCTCCGCCCACTTTCTCTCCTCATGGGTCATCTCCGTCCACTTTCTCTCCTCTTGGTTCATCTCCGTGCACTTTCTCTCCTCATGGTTCATCTCCGTCAACTTTCTCACCTCTTGGTTCATCTCCGTCCACTTTCTCTCCTCATGGTTCATCTCCGTCCACTTTCTCCCCTCTTGGTTCATCTCCGTCCACTTTCTCTCCTCATGGTTCATCTCCGTCCACTTTCTCCTCTCTTGGTTCATCTCCGTCCACTTTCTCCTCTCTTGGTTCATCTCCTTCCACTTTCTGGCACGCCCAATTCCTCTCCTACCCCTCTTGTCACCTCAATCAGTAAGTGGCGAGCTTTGTGTTTAACTATTGTTCAGCTTTGTGTCAGACCCTTGGCGAGCTTTGTGTTGAACCAGCAGCTAGCTTTGTGTTATCAGCCAGCTTTGTGTTATCAGCCAACTTTGTGTTAAACCAGCAGTCAGCTTTGTGTTATCATCCAGCTATGCGTTAAACCAGCAGTCAGCTTTGTGCTTTCAGCCAGCTAGCTTTGTGTTAACCCAGCAGCTAGCTTTGCGTTCAGTTTTTACCGTCTCCCCAATTGCTTGAATTTAACGATGCTTGATTTGTGCATCAACTTCCTCTTATTATTCAAATATTTGTTCAAAGGGGAAATCGATTGTCAGTCGGATCGATTCCTTTGAAAGATCATTGAAGATATATTTAAAGGAAAGCTAACTGCGCCCAGAACACTTGACACAAAACCACTTCAGAAACACAATTGGTTCCTTGTCTATCTCAGCTATTGTGTAGCCTGTCTCAGCCATTGTGTAGCCTGTCTCAGCCATTGTGTTGCCTGTCTCAGCCATTGTGTTGCCTGTCTCAGACATTGTGTTGCCTGTCTCAGACATTGTGTTGCCTGTCTCAGACATTGTGTTGCCTGTCTCAGACATTGTGTAGCCTGTCTCATCCATTGTGTAGCCTGTCTTAGCGATTGTGTTGCCTGTCTCAGCCATTGTGTTGCCTGTCTCAGCCATCGTGTTGCCTGTCTCAGCCATATTTGTTGCCTGTCTCACCCATATTTGTTCCCTGACTCAGCAATATTTGTTCCCTGACTCAGCCATATTTGTTTCTTGTCTCAGCCATTCTGTTGCCTGTCTCAGCCATTGTTGTCTCATGTTTCATCATTTCAGTTCTACATTTTTAAAAAAGTCGTGGAAAAAATTCTGAAAAAAAAAAAAAAAAAATTAAATTTTTTACCTTTTTTTTTTTTTTTTTTTTTTTTTTTTTTTTTTTTTTTTTTTTTTTTTTTTTT
>CAXITT010001388.1:22763-40048 GCA_964033795.1 Lymnaea stagnalis
TACTTTTGTGAATGTTAAGTCTCAATCTGACTTAGGCTCGTAATTGCCTTACTTTTGTGAATGTTAAGTCTCAATCTGACTTAGGCTCGTAATTGCCTTACTTTTGTGAATGTTAAGTCTCAATCTGACTCAGGCTCGTAATTGCCGTACTTTTGTGAATGTTAAGTCTCAATCTGACTTAGGCTCGTAATTGCCTTACTTTTGTGAATGTTAAGTCTCAATCTGACTTAGGCTCGTAATTGCCGTACTTTTGTGAATGTTAAGTCTCAATCTGACTTAGGCTCGTAATTGCCTTACTTTTGTGAATGTTAAGTCTCAATCTGACTTAGGCTCGTAATTGACGTACTTTTGTAAATGTTAAGTCTCAATCTGACTCAGGCTGGTAATTGCCGTACTTTTGTGAACGTTAAGTCTCAATCTGACTCAGTCTCGTAATTGACGTACTTTTGTGAATGTTAATTCTCAATCTGACTTAGGCTCGTAATTGCCTTACTTTTGTGAATGTTAAGTCTCAATCTGACTTAGGCTCGTAATTGCCTTACTTTTGTGAATGTTAAGTCTCAATCTGACTTAGGCTCGTAATTGACGTACTTTTGTGAATGTTAAGTCTCAATCTGACTTAGGCTCGTAATTGCCTTACTTTTGTGAATGTTAAGTCTCAATCTGACTTAGGCTCGTAATTGCCGTACTTTTGTGAATGTTAAGGGCTGGGTAGGTCACACACTGCCAGGTCAGGCCGACACACATCAAAAATTAAAACTCTTCAGAATGTGTTGTATTTCAGAACCCGTAATTCGCACGGAACCCGTACTTTGCACGGAACACATTGATTCCCAATACTTGTCAAACAATATGGGTCAACTCTTTTAACTAAATGAATTATCTACAAACAAGGAAATAATAGAGGCTTGTGTTTTCATCAACCAGTGCCGTGCGTCAAGATGAATCCCAACCAACAACTAATTGAATATGTGCACAAATCCTGCTGACTACATACTCATACAAGACTGAGGGTGAAGTCATATGCCGGCTACAGTCTCGTACATTAATGTCGTTGAAGTCATATGTTGGCTCCAGTCTCATACATGGCTGGCTGAAGTCATATGCTGGCTAAAGCCTCTCAAGTGACCTGGTGAATTCCTACGTTGGCTTTAGTCTCATGAATGACCTTGGGTGAAGTCATATGCTGGTTACAGTCTCAGGCATGACTCTCTGAAGTCATATGTTGACCAGACGTGACTGTGTTAAGCCATACGTTGACTAAAAGACTATGTCCCCCCCTCCCCCCAACACACACACCTCATAAAAAAAGAACTTATGCTTACCACGTTTTTGAGAATGTGTGTTCCGGTGACCTTGTCTGGCCGTTAATATGGGGCCGTTCGATTTTCATCGTCCAAGCGACCGGAAGCTTCTCATCAGAGCGGTGTGGTCACTAAGATACGACTAATTGAGTTTCTCTATCTCCCCAAGGAAGGCGGCTCTACTCTCAGGGTGGGAATAATGACGCGACGCCTTTCATATCTTCAAGTAGGGCTGGCCGGGGCCTATTGGGGGAACATGATTGGGGCTTGTTGGGGAACGTGATTGGGGCTTGTAGACCGGACCAGGCTCACTTTGTTTGCCGGCCACCGCGCCATTTGCATCTTGTCATGTGAACGATGAAGAATATTCATTTCATCGTTGATGGTCCATTGTTGATCTCTGCCTTGCTGTCAGCAGTTGTCGGCAGGCACTTGCTGGGTGATAGATTTCCCCACTCGCCTAGTCGGTTTATAAAATTAAATTGAATTTTTACCTACTTTTTTATGAAATCGAAACACAGAGAAACGTGAGGGTGTGTGAATGTGATATTGGCGCTACACGAGTCAGTTAACAAGTTTCGTTTCGTTGGAAAGGTTGTGGCCGGGGCGGGGGATGAGAGACTGCTGAAAGACACGACCGACTAGATATGGCCCCTAAAATGTAGCAAACAACATATGGCCCTTATATATATATATATATATATATATATATATATATATATATATAATGGCGCCATGCATAATAGCAATCACTAATGAATTCATACCAAGGGCCACCAACATACAAATTCCAAAATCAGGCCTCGTTCACATGGTCTCTCCTACTTATGGCCAACTACATAGACATTTCTAACCAAGCAATTACAAATAGTGTCATAAATATTTATAACCAGGTAAATGCAAGTAGTGTTAAAGACATACATATGTCTCCTACTGGTGTTTCTGTTTTTCTCCTACTTCACATTCGCTTCAACTCCTATTGCCCATTCTCTTTAGCTCCTTCCGCATTTTGTCTTCAAATACTGCTCATTCTCTTTATCTTCTACTGCATATTCTCAACTACCACTGCCGTTTCTCTTAGACTCCTAATGCCTATTCTCTTCAACTCCTATTATTCTCTTTAACTTCTACTGATTATTCTCTTTAGCTCCTCCTGTCTATTCTCTTCAACTCCTACTGCCCATTCCCTTCAACTCATACTGCCCATTCTCTTCAACCCCTGCTGCCCATTCTCTTCAACCCCTGCTGCCCATTCTCTTCAACTCCTACTGTTTTTTTCTCTGACTCCCTTCTGTTTTCCTCCAATGAATTTAATTGCTATTGTCAGACTGATCAAATATCTTTTTGTTTGTTTTTTTTCCCAGATCCCCGTTAGTTTTTCCCTCATGGAATTTCTCTATTATTCTTCCTGTCGCTCTTTTCCCCCAGTTTCGTTTTGAATACAAGAACATCTGAACAAGACAAACACTGACACCCACCCCAACCCCCACCCCCCACACCCCCGGTGGCTACCGATGTTGTGCTATATTCACAAGAGGTTAATCGCCTTAATATCTGCTGACTCTTATCTGCTCTTATTTTTCTCTCATTCTAAACATATTTTCCCATCGTTTTTTTTTCCTTCTCTTTCCCAGCATCAAGTGCAATTGGGGACATGCAAAGGATGAGAGACGCATATCCTTTAATTACGTTGTGATTGTTATGGATATACATATATATATATGTATCTAGGGTTGTAAGTGGGGTCGTGATGCCTGCTGGTATTTCACTCAAATTGATTCATTGAAATGTGAGAGGATCACGGTGCAGTAAGAAGTTAAAAACTGTCATGCGTTCAATAATTATGCAGTCGTATAGAAGGGCAAAGTTTACTCTACTTTTTTTTTTTTATCCTTTCTTTTTTTTTTTTTATTTTTTTTTTTTTTAAATTTTCTTTTTTATTTTTTTTTTTTTTTCCTTTTTTTTTTTTTTTGAATTTTTTTTTTTTTTTGAAAATGTCATTTATCGGAGCTGTTTAGAGCCACAGGCTTAAAAGGTATATATATATCTGCAGGTAATGGTTATATCGAGTACTTTTTATATAAAGAAGTTCTCGTTATACCCATGAGTAGTGGTTAAATCACTGGGAATAGTTCGCATTAGTTGTTAGTGGTTATTTCATAGGCTACTTGTGAAATCAATAGGTGATTGCTTTATCACTGGGAAATGTTTGTATCAGTTGTTAGTGCTTGTTTCAAAGGATAATTTTGATATCAACATCAATGGGACATGGGTTTATCACTGGGATAAGGGTTTTACCATTGAGTATTCCCCCTTAACGGCACTTACTTGGTTGCTGGAGATGTTTGAATCGGCTTCACCCGACGACGGGACGTTGGAGGACAATCGAGTGGTCAGCCTTATGAAGCGAATCAACACCACCATAACAACGTCTGTTATATGTCAGAAACTCAAGGTAAGACCATATAACAATCCCTTTCTCTATTTCTCTCTCTCAACATATTTAAATCATTTTATACATCTTCACTTAACCTAATTGAATTCCTATAGCTTTCTCTAACCCTAGTTCAATCATATTCCCGATATCGTTCTCTGACCATGTTTCTATCCTATTCTCTGATAATTTCTCTGACACTATTTCAACCCTATTCCGACATAATTTCTCTGATACTACTTCAACTTCAACCTCATCTCCTATATCTTTCTCTGCCCCTATTTGAACGCCAAACTGCCCCCATATTTTCTCTCTCCTGCCCTGATTATGGCAGTTTGGTTGTTCATTCAGTGAAATGGAAGGTAAAATCGATCCTCGCCGACCGATGCTGTTTGCCAATTTGGTTAAAAGCCATTTTTTGGGGGCCATATATATACAGGGTTGGGGGGGGGGTGTTGAGGTCTGAGTTCAATGCACTTGTGTGGCCGAGATATGTTGAGAATGTGTGTGCATAGACTCCACAGGCAGAAAACGTACACGTCAACTCCAGCTCACAAGTGTGATGGTTTCAAACCAATATCCAGTGGTCGTATCCGGTTGAGCGGCCCATGATTTATGTCGCAGAAATATATCATCATCCTCGCACCACTGTTTGACGTCTTCTTTGTTCAATCGAGTCGGGTTGGTGTACCGCTAGTTGTTTCAGGACACGTTGATATAAACGAACCGTCTTGGTAGAGCTGTTGAAGCTTCTCAAAGTTACAGGGTGGATCTTTGCAAACACGATATTAAATTCAAATGGAATTTGATATCTTTCTGATGGGAAAGTTGTTTTTTTTTTAATCATCGTACGCGACCGATTTCTTTAACACGATACTACCATAGGACGCGATCGATTTCTTTATCACGATACTATCTTAGGAGGCGGTCGATTTCTTTAACACGATACTATCATAGGAGGCGGTCGATTTCTTTAACACGATACTACCATAGGAGGCGATCGATTTCTTTATCACGATACTATCATAGGAGGCGGTCGATTTCTTTAACACGATACTACCATAGGAGGCGATCGATTTCTTTATCACGATACTATCATAGGAGGCGGTCGATTTCTTTAACACGATACTATCATAGGAGGCGGTCGATTTCTTTAACACGATACCACCATAGGAGGCGATCGATTTCTTTATCACGATACTATCATAGGATGCGATCGATTTCTTTAACACGATACTTTGAGAAGACGCGATAGTGCTAAGATAAGAAGGTGGACATAGTTAATGACTGAACTGGTCTAAATCGTCAAACGGTCTCATGACCATCTAAAACACTCGTGAAAATCACTCATGGAAGAAATCACTATATCAATAGGTTAACCAGGGTTGAGATGGTTTAAATCATTGATTTAGACTGAGTCTAATCGGGTCAATAAAAATCATGTTTTAAACTTTTTAAAAATTCATTTTAATTGATTTTAATTATAGATATTCATCTAATTTATTTATATTTAACGTCATCGGCTAAAAAAGAACTTCTGTTTGTCTTTATGTATGATTAGCAACATAATATATTATTTCTTACTATTTTATTAAGATTGCACATATATGATTAGAAATTCCATTTTTATTCAATCAATCTTTTCAGTTTTTTTTAGAAATTAGAAATGGACTTGGTGTTGAGAAAGATGGAAAATTTGTTTTTTCTATTCAAACTATTTAATTAGAAAGCTTTGGTGGAGTCGAATGGCATCGACGAATAGCCAAATGACATTGACGAATGACAATATTATGACATTGATGTGGGTAATTTAATAAAAGTGTGCAGCTGAAACTAAATTAAAATTCTTATTCATAAAGATTAGATGGAGAATATAATAAAACTTATAACTGTCGTGGATTAGAAAGCTTTTTTAAAAAAAAAAAATTTATTATTTAATCCTTTGATATTTTATAATCAATTTTATTACAGTAAAATAAGAAATTTAAGTTTGGAAAGCAAGTATGAAAATCTTTTAAAATGTATTTGATTCAAGATTTTATGAATGTTTTCTAATGTTGTTTGACTTTAATTTAAATTAGTATCCGGTATGTTAAAATCCAATCTAAATCCAAAATGTTGATTTCAATAATGTTAATTACATTATGTGGAATCTATCTTTATAAAAGTTAATATAATTCAAAATCTTAAGAAATCCATTTTGAAATAAATCCGATTTATTTTATATATATATATATATATATATATATATATATATATATATATATATATATATATATATATATATAAGAAAAGGATTTTTAATAACTCTGAAGTCAACTGACTAATCCCTCCAACTGACTTAAGTAACTCTTGGGTGAGATCAGTTCCGCTTTATCATTCAGTCTACCGCCTAATCCCTCCTAGTGACAAAGTCATTCTTGGAAGAGTCCAGGGGCACTGTCAGCGATTCAGCTGTCTAATCCCTCCTTGAGACATGTTCCCACTATTTCAATAAAGTCAGCTCGCCTTATCCCTCCAGTTGACAAAGTCTTTGTTTGAAGAGTCGAGTGATTCCACTGTCTAGTCCCTCCTAGTGACAAAGTCACTCTTGGAAGGGGCCAGTTCCCCCACTATTTCAATAAGTAAGCTTGTCTAATCCAACCATTCACAAATATAACCTAGCGTGACTCACTGAATTTAAACGATAGTGATTATTGGGGGTGGGATGTGGAGGAGGGGGGGTGGGGGGCTAGGGGCGCTTCGGGCATTACTACCGGACCAGAGAGATAAATGAGGGAATATTTATAGACTCGTTCAATTTGTTTCTGGTTTCACGGATCAGATTAACCAAAGCGGGGTATCCGCGGCGACGGGGCACTGGAAAGAAGCTGTACCATTGTGGTGGCTCATGGTGATGTCCCTGGAGGTGGTGGGGGGTGGCGTGGGCCGGCGTGGCCCGGGGGGGGGGCCTCTCCATGCCATGCGATGGGAAATCCTGGTACTTCGATTCATCTTCGTATTTGAATAAGGAAATTGACGATTACATTTTTCTGGTGTGTGGTTTTCTCTCTCCTTCTGTTTAGAAAGTTTTATGAAGAACTTAAGATTGGATTTTGGTCAAGGCTTTACTTGTTTTGTTGTTTTTTTTAAACTGAGATAGAAATATCTCAAGTATGTACCGTTGAACTTTGATCCCCCCCAAAAAAAAAACATT
Source organism: Lymnaea stagnalis (assembly GCA_964033795.1). Classification (NCBI taxonomy): domain Eukaryota; kingdom Metazoa; phylum Mollusca; class Gastropoda; family Lymnaeidae; genus Lymnaea; species Lymnaea stagnalis. Next base: position 29,698 of record CAXITT010001388.1, read on the forward strand.
TTTAATTTCAGGGTTGGTTGAAACCAGAAATATTTGTTCGCCAGCCGTCTGCGCCCAGTAACCGTTCACTGAAAGTCTAAAAAAAAAAAGTACTAGAGGACGTAGAATATAATTCATTTATGGAATGGCGTCTGTCACTAGGAGATATTCTGTCGTCCTACCTATGACGATCCCTTGTCCACTCTCAGATATTCCTACCCATGGTGATCCGATGTCCTCTCTAATATATAGTACTGTTCTCTCTAATTGTGTTCCAATGTCCTCTCTAATATATTGTACTGTTCTCTCTAATTGTGTTCCGATGTCCTCTCTAATATATTGTACTGTTCTCTCTAATTGTGGTCCGATGTCCTCTCTAATATATTGTACTGTTCTCTCTAATTGTGTTCCGATGTCCTCTCTAATATATTGTACTGTTCTCTCTAATTGTGTTCCGATGTCCTCTCTAATATATTGTACTGTTCTCTCTAATGGTGTTCCGATGTCCTCTCTAATATATTGTACTGTTCTCTCTAATGGTGATCCAATGTCCTCTCTAATATATTGTACTGTTCTCTCTAATGGTGTTCCGATGTCCTCTCTAATATATTGTACTGTTCTCTCTAATGGTGCTCCGATGTCCTCTCTAATATATTGTACTGTTCTCTCTAATGGTGTTCCGATGTCCTCTCTAATATATTGTACTGTTCTCTCTAATGGTGATCCAATGTCCTCTCTAATATATTGTACTGTTCTCTCTAATGGTGTTCCGATGTCCTCTCTAATATATTGTACTGTTCTCTCTAATGGTGCTCCGATGTCCTCTCTAATATATTGTACTGTTCTCTCTAATGGTGTTCCGATGTCCTCTCTAATATATTGTACTGTTCTCTCTAATGGTGTTCCGATGTCCTCTCTAATATATTGTACTGTTCTCTCTAATGGTGATCCAATGTCCTCTCTAATATATTGTACTGTTCTCTCTAATGGTGTTCCAATGTCCTCTCTAATATATTGTACTGTTCTCTCTAATGGTGTTCCAATGTCCTCTCTAATATATTGTACTGTTCTCTCTAATGGTGTTCCGATGTCCTCTCTAATATATTGTACTGTTCTCTCTAATGGTGTTCCGATGTCCTCTCTAATATATTGTACTGTTCTCTCTAATAGTGTTCCGATGTCCTCTCTAATATATTGTACTGTTCTGTCTAATGGTGTTCCGATGTCCTCTCTAATATATTGTACTGTTCTCTCTAATGGTGATCCAATGTCCTCTCTAATATATTGTACTGTTCTCTCTAATGGTGTTCCAATGTCCTCTCTAATATATTGTACTGTTCTCTTTAATGGTGTTCCAATGTCCTCTCTAATATATTGTACTGTTCTCTCTAATGGTGTTCCGATGTCCTCTCTAATATATTGTACTGTTCTCTCTAATGGTGATCCAATGTCCTCTCTAATATATTGTACTGTTCTCTCTAATGGTGGTCCAATGTACTATCTATGATAATCTACTGTCTTGCTAATAATGATCCATTGTCCATTCAATGATCGTCTACTGTTACGTTTAAAATTTATATTATAGTCACGACCATATTATCTGATGCTTCAGTGTCCTGTCTATAATAATCTACTGTTCTATCTTTGACCAGCTTAAGTTCCCCATATTTAAATTACTTTGTGAATTCACCTGGGAGTGGCAGTCTAATTCATCAGCGACCAAGTGCTCTACCCTTTTCACAACTCGTCTTGCATGCCTCATCAAATTATTTCCCAAACTCCCACGAGCATTTCTCCTCACTCAAATTGTTTTAACTCTCTCGCAGGAGCTGGAGATGAAGAGAGGAGACGGCAAGAAAGGGCGACTCAGCAGTGAAGAGTTCATCTCACTCTTCAAGGAGATTTCCACACGGCCGGAAATCTATTTTCTTCTTGTCAGGTAATCCACTTACTTAGTGTTTTTAGTGTATGGCATAGTTAACCAGGTTACAATGTGGGTATAGAGGGTAGGAAAATGTTGGAGGTACTCACATTAATAGGGCAACAAAGGAGGCTGTGATATTGGTGAGACAACTTGGATCGCTGGGTGGCTGGGCGGTCTAAACTGAGTCAATTCCAAGCTTGTGGACTGCAGCTCAGTCCCCAGCGAAAGCCTTGACAATCAAACACACCAACAACATCCCAACTTATCTAAGAGAAAGCAAACTGTAATCAAACTCGGAGTTGGGAGTCCCAAAGGCGGCATTGAACATTCAGGAAACTCCTGCGATGTGGAGCGCATAAGGAGCATCGTGAAAAACACTGCTGGTCATCCACTGCATCCTGGTCTTGACTTAGTCTTGCAATTGCAACAAATAGGCAAGGACGGCTGACTGAGCAAATCTCCCTCACTTGAAACAAAGATACAGACCATTATACTCAAGACTCAATCTTCGGTCATCTTTTCTTGCGAAGGACCAGCAGTAATGACCACTTAGGAGGCACTGACATGGTCATATTTACCTCTATCCACTTGGCAAAACTACTTCCTATATACCTCCATCCACCTGGCATAAATACTTCCCACCTTCATGGACTTTGTCTGTATGATTGTGTATTAATAATTCATGGATATATCATTTTTTCTTAGTTCCTCCAAATAAAAAATCTGCGTTTTAATGGGCCGATATATCTTTTATACCAATTAAATTTAAGGGAAATTGAAGGTTTAATGCATGTACTTTAGCGTGTTTGGGGTGCCATTAAAAGGCATGATTAACTCTAATTTTAAACTTAATCACACTTAGGAAGGGCGTATAATGTTCCGCGTGTCAATGTTGGGGTGCCATGATTAACTCCTATATTTTAAATTTAATCACACTTAGGAAGGGCGTAGTATGTTCCGTGTGTCAATATTGGGGTGTCATGATTAACTCTTATTTTAAACTTAATCACACTTAGGAAGGGCGTATAATGTTCCGCGTGTCAATGTTGGGGTGCCATGATTAACTCCTATTTTAAACTTAATAACCGTTAGGAAGGGCGTATTATATTCCGTGTGTCAATATTGGGGTGTCATGATTAACTCCTATTTTAAACTTAATAACCGTTAGGAAGGGCGTATTATGTTCCGTGTGTCAATATTGGGGTGTCATGATTAACTCCTATTTTAAACTTAATCACACTTAGAAAATGTCACGTGTCACTGTTGACAAGGACCGGACATTCAATGTCACATGTGTACACGTCAAAGGAGATTACGCACTTGTGTCACGTATATAGATTTAAACAAGAGGACAAAATAACATGATGTCACATGTGTACGAGTAGACAATGAAATTTCACCGAATGTCACATACTCACGTTTAGACAAGGAAATGACATTGTATGTCACGTATTCACATCCCCCCCCCCTATCATTGTTTAGTAAGTCTCAGGTGTTGATGTCACAGATCTCACGGGAGAGAGAGGAGAGAGAGAGAGAGAGAGAGAGAAAGAGAGAGCTTGTAGCACACAATACAATGATCCCAGGATGAGATCATGCATCCGTCAGATAGAGCCGGGATTTCGTCAGAACGCATCTATCAGAAACTCGAGGCAAACGTTTCCTAATTTTCAAGGAAACAACCCGCCCAAAAAATGTCTGAAAAATTTCCGTTGGAGTAAAGTGGCCCTTGGCATCTAGTTCACAGATTTTTCTGTCATTTTCTTAAAGTGGTTCAGTTCCGTTTCATTCGCTTTTCATCCTGTTCTGATGGAATTGGGGGGGGGGGGGCGGGTTGGGTTTATACCCTTAATATAAGGGAAGGGAAGAGTATGTGATACGTGCTGGTTATGACTTTCAGCTAATTCTGTTAATGGCATCTGCTATATATTTGATGACCGAATATTTTATGATATTAGTATCTTTATAGTGTTCTTGCTTTAATAGATTTATTTAAAAGTTGTTCGTCCCTGCTTCCACTTTTATTTTTTTCGTTTCTTAAAATCAATTTCTACTGAAGCGATTCCCTTGAATATTTGCGCACATATATTTTCTGTGACACTTACCACACTGTGTGTCATGTTTGTCTCGGGATGAACCTTCCTATGTACCCACAAATGAACTTTACTCCCCCCCCCCCACACACACCTTTCCTGTTGAACTCGGTTCTGGGTCGATCACCTGTTGTGCCAGATACCTGCGCTCACCATGTCAAATCTTCACAGGCTCTGACTTACCCCTCGGTCATTAATCCTTGTTGGCAGCGAAGCGCGTACCTGCACGTTACGCCACGGCTCCACCGTTTTTTGTTGTTGTTGTTGTTGTTGTTGTGCGTTACTGTTGTAGTCAATAAAACGAACGAAAACGTCGTAACACCATCACACTATAAGGGTAAAGAAAATGTCAACCAAAAATTGATGAACTTTTATCCAGAGAGACAAAAATTCAGCATAGAAATTAACGCCTTTTGAATCACACGTTTTTATGACAAGCCTGTATACGTTTCAATGACAGTTTGTATACGTTTTAATGAGAAGTTTGTATACGTTTTAATGACACGTTTGTATACTTTTTAATGACACGTTTGTATACGTTTTAATGACACGTTTGTATACGTTTTAATGACACGTTTGTATACGTTTTAATGACACGTTTGTATACGTTTTAATGACACGTTTGTATACGTTTTAATGACACGTTTGTATACGTTTTAATGACAAGTTTTAAAATGTATATTTATTTTCACCTATATATATACATGTATTTTTTTTTCATCAATCACAACTTTTTAGTAGTGACATTTAAGTTTATACATGCAGTGCTATGAGACATTCGACCTAAGGCTCTGGACATGTTTTACTTCAGCTGGTAAACCCAAATATTCCTAGATATGTTGTAATGTGACATGCTAACCTCCTGCCCTATTTTCACACATTTTGTAGTGTGACATGCTAACCTCCTGCTCCTATTTTCACACATTTTGTAGTGTGACATGCTAACCCCTGCCCTATTCTAACACATTTTGTAGTGTGACATGCTAACCTCATGCCCCTATTTTCACACATTTTGTAGTGTGACCTGCTAACCTCCTGCCCTATTTTCACGCATTTTGCAGTGTGACATGCTAACCTCCTGCCCTATTTTCAGATATGTTGTAATGTGACATGTTTGTCTCTATTCCCAGCTATATTGTAATGTGACTTGCTAACATACCATCCCTATCTTCAGATGTGTTGTAATGTGACTTGCTGACACCTTGCCTCTATCTTCAGATATGTTGTAATGTTACCAGCGAACCTCCTGCCCCTAGTCCGAGATATGTTGTACTGTGACATGTTTTTCTCTATTCGCAGATATGCAAGCAACGCTGACTACATGTCAACAGATGATCTTTTGTTGTTCTTGGAGGCAGAACAAGGGGTAAGTGTTATACACCTCAAGCTGTTTTCTTGTACATCCCATGGTGCTTTCTTGTACATCTCATGGTGTATTCTTGTACATCTCATGGTGTTTTCTTGTATATCTTAGGTGGTTCTTGTACATCTTAGGGTATATTCTTGTACATCTTAGGGTATATTCTTGTACATCTCATGGTGTTTTCTTATACATTTCATGTGCTCTTGTACACTGTACGGCGTGTTCTTGTGTATCTCATGGTGTTTCCGTTATTATGCATCACGAGGTATGTTCTTATTCATCTGTTGCTGAGTGTCGGAGGTATGTTCTTATTCATCTGTTGCTGAGTGTCGGAGGTATGTTCTTATTCATCTGTTGCTGAGTGTCGGAGGTATGTTCTTATTCATCTGTTGCTGAGTGTCGGAGGTATGTTCTTATTCATCTGTTGCTGAGTGTCGGAGGTATGTTCTTATTCATCTGTTGCTGAGTGTCGGTGGTATGTTCTTATTCATCTGTTGCTGAGTGTCGGAGGTATGTTCTTATTCATCTGTTGCTGAGTGTCGAACATATTATCTGAGTGTTTTGTATCCAATAATGTTGTCAGTCAGGGCTTGGCTTATTATATTGATTTATTCTTGCACATTTGATGGTTGAGGTGTTGTAAATCTTGTTTGAGTGCTTAACATTTCATGTTTTCCTTTGCTGAAGTTGTATTCTCCGTGATGGTAACTGCTGTTTAGGGGGATTTTAGGGGGATAATCCCTGTTCAACTCTACCTTCGGACCCACTTTTATCTTTTTTTCTTTTCTTTTTTTAAACCGTGCATCATGTTAAGGACCGAATCGGGTCCCCCACATTTCGTACAGCACCGTCTCAGCAAAGTATCGCGTCCCCTACATGTGGTACAGCATCGTGCCAGCAAAGTATCGGGTATCCTACATTTCGTACAGTATCGTGCCAGCAAAGTATCGGGTACCCTACATTTCGTACAGCATCGTGTCAGCAAAGTATCGGGTACCCTACATTTGGTACAGCATCGTCCCAGCAAAGTATCGGGTCCCCGACCTATGGTACAGCATCGTGCCAGCAAAGTATCGGGTCCCCGACCTTTGGTACAGCATCGTGCCAGCAAAGAATCGGGTCTCCTACACGTGGTACAGCATCGTGCCAGCAAAGTATCGGGTTTCCTACATTTCGTACAGTATCGTGCCAGCAAAGTATCAGGTCCCTTACTTTTCGTACAGCATCGTGCCAGCAAAGTATCGGGTCCCCTACTTTTGGTATAGCATCGTGTCAGCAAAGTATCGTGTCAATAAAGTATCGGGTTCTGGAGTGCGTAAGCATAGCGTGCACAACGCCATTTATGTGTTGCGTGTGTGGTCTAGCTACCCGCCCGAATGTCCAATAGGGTCAATGCTAAACTGATTATTGCTTTCTTAATCGCTCGAGAGCACTAGAAATAGTAGGACACGAATGGGATTACACCCCACCCTCGTGCAATTTCTCCCCTTAAATCAATCCCCAGCTAATTTTATCACCCCCCCCCTTTTCCTCCTCACCCAAAGGACCTACTGTACTTGTCACTCCTTCCCCACTTCATTTGTCTGACAACCCCAGAGTTCCCTCTCACAAACAACCCCACAGTTCCCTCTCACAAACAACCCCACAGTTCCCTCTAAGATACAGACTTGAAATTGATCTCACAGAACATTTTTTTTTCTTTTTTTTTTTTTTAATTGGGAGTGGGGGGTTGTTGTCTTTTTTTGGGGGTAATATTTCCTTCTAAATCTACTTTAACTTTTTTTATACTCACAAACAACCCCACAGTTCCCTCTCACAAACAACCCCACAGTTCCCTCTAAGATACTGACTTGAAATTGATCTCACAGAACATTTTTTTTTCTTTTTTTTTTTTTAATTGGGAGTGGGGGGTTGTTGTCTTTTTTTGGGGGTAATATTTCCTTCTAAATCTACTTTAACATCTTTTATAGTATGAAGTAGTCTTTGGCTAAAACGTGCGTCTTTTGACAAAGTAAAGTATATTGAACACAGCGATGACGCCACGATGTGTAACAGCGTTAACTACGTTCGTGCCGCCAGGAATCCATGGTGAACAGGCATCAGCTCAATCTGAAAGTCCACATTAAAGATGTATTCTCCTGAAAAGCTTTGATTGAACTACATTTTCTTTTTTTATATTTGTGGAGACGAGTTTAAATCATAAACATTTATTTTTTCTCGAATTTAAGCTAAATCAAAACAACAAAAAAACTTCTTCATTTCTCAAACTGTTATCTACCGAAATGGAAAGAAATGTATATATTATATATTCCTGTTTGATTCAAATTTAAAAAAAAAACAAATCAAGTGCCGCCATAACATTAGACAGTGAAGCATGTTCTTGCAGCTGTTCTATTTTAACCACCACTCAAGTTTTATCTGGTCAGTAGGATGGGTAACACATTCTAATAAAGAAATATGTTAGTGAAGTTGGTAACAGCTTCTATAGATGTGATGGTTGCGATGCTATGATTAACATTGTCCTAGGTTCCATCCTCAATCTGGGGCTTTGTAATTTGCGATATTATTTTACCGACCCCCACGGTCAAAAGGGAAACTCTCCACCTTGACCCTTCTAGCTGTAGGACAGGAAATGAGTAAAACAAAGTATGGTCACACCTAGGGTTGCCTGACGTCCGGCAAAAATCCTCATGTCCTCCTTTTTTAGCTCAATATTCTCCGTCCGGCAGGCAAAGCTAAAAATTTTAAATGTCCGGCTTTTCTTACATTTTATATTATAATTTTGATGTATCGTTGTTACAACTATTACATCGTATGTTTATGGTTTTACAATGTACAAAATCTATGCATTTCTACGAACCAGTCGATTTTAGTCATTCTAAAAACCTAGCTCTGTGTATTATCTATGGTTCGAGCAACAAAGACGCAAATTTCAATTGTTTTTTCAATTTGTAATTTTTGCCGTCTATGTTTATTAAAATGGTTTCTACTTAGAGAAAATGAAAATTCTCGAACACTATTAACAGTAAGTTCCCTTGCTTCGTTGAAGGACGCAATGAGAATGAGGCACAGTGTACGATTTGCGATAGTTACTTGTCCGTTGCCAACAAAGGAGCTACTGACTTGGAGCGCCATGTTGACATTGATATGTGATTGCTAACGAGGATCTTCTGCGAAAAGTTGGCTCCCCCGACAAATATGTCATGTAATTAATAAAGATTATAAGGTAATGATTTTACAATAGACTAATTAAATGGTGTTTTTTGACATTTTGAAAAAGGCGTCCATTGGTCGATTCACTAAGAGTAAGATACACTTGATTGGCAGCTATTACAATGAAATTGTGCTGACTGTGAGTTTAATCCGGACGACTCAAGTAAACTATTTAAAATGTCCTCCTTTGTCCTCTTTTTTGTTTTATTATGTCCTCTTTTTGGTGTCCACGTATCTGGCCACCCTAATCACACCTGAAAAAAGGAACGCAACAAAACAACGAACGTGTTGGCAGGAAGCCTTCTTCAGCGAATCAAAAAAAAACAACATAATTTTATTTTAAAAAATTAAAGAATAGCCACTTAGCTGAGAAGTAGTATCCGATGGGGCGGCAAAAGAATTGTGACAGAAAATAAGTAGGTGAGAGATGTGTTTAGCTGTAGGACGCAGTTCGACAAAGGCGACACGTTATTACCCCAACTGACCCATTCCCATTTGTTACGTTGCCAGCTCCCCGTGGGATCGCCTTCATGAGACCCCCCCCCCCCCCAAGATGCCAAAAAATCCAAAAGGGAAGGGGGAAAGAAGTGTGTGTGTGGGGGGGGGGGTATAAACTAGGCTGAGCAAATGAGACAGAACGTCTAAATTTTAGCCGCGCGAAGGGACAGATGGGCGAGTCTTGACGGAAATAAATTGCATGCAAACAAAATGAAACTTACTTGCAACAGCGTGAAACAGTGTCAAACAGCGTGAAACAGCATGCATCTCCGTCTGAAGATTGGGCTCCTAAATACAGAGACTTTGAGAGAACCTTTGGACGATCTTTACATCAACCAATTAGCTGAGAAGAATCGAACCTTGTTTTGGAGTTGATCTTAGCGTATCTTAAATAAACCACCCAGCAACTGTCTAAAGAAACCACCTCCAGCCATCAAAGATTAAGCTTTCTGTGATAAATATAAAAGTCACAGTTATTCTTTCACAAAATGCATACCATTATTTAAGTATTGCATGCTGCAAAACAGCAACAACAAAAGAAACAGAAGAGCAGCCGCAGCCAGTAGAAAGATGCACACTCTGAAACCATCACGCTTTATCTTAGGAAATGCCTTTTGGTTTTTGGGGGGGTGGGGGGTGTGGAAGGTCCAAGCCATGGTTCGATATTTTATTCTCGCTACATTTCAATGAAAATAACTTTTTTTTAAAAGGGATTGTAGAAAAATCCAGATTCCAGATTTAGTTTTTTCTACGATCTATTCCTTAATTGAGCTTGGGAAACCATCATCAATTCTAGTTAATCTCTTTCGTCTCAATGAGTTCACAAAAATGTGGGGGAAAATAGGGGGAGGGGGGGGGGTTAAAAGAAAAACGGATATGACACCTTAAACCGCAAGTTTATTTTCCCACTCATCAGCTTACTCACCAAACTCACAACCATGCCCGCCAGCTCAAACAACCCCACCCATCAACTCAACAGCCCCACCCATTAACTCAACAGCCCCACCCATCAACTCAGCAACCCCATCCATCACCTCAGCAACCCCACCCATCACCTCGGCAGCAGCCCCACCCATCACCTCGGCAGCAGCCCCACCCATCACCTCGGCAGCAGCCCCACCCATCACCTCGGCAGCAGCCCCACCCATCACCCCGGCACCAACCCCACCCACCAACCCGGCAGCAACCCCACCCACCAACTCGGCAGCAACCCCACCCACCAACTCGGCAGCAACCCCACCCACCAACTCAACAGCAACCCCACCCACCAACTCAACAGCA
>CAXITT010001388.1:40065-89502 GCA_964033795.1 Lymnaea stagnalis
CACCCACCAACTCACCAACCCCACCCATCCACTCACCCAATACTAACCCACCCAGATTTCTGCGCCCCCCCCCCCACCCCCAATTTTTTTTTATCCCTCTCTGCATTCATTTTTTAATGACACGACTTTTCAAGAACGACCACTCGATACGTCAAAATGTCTTCATCTTACGACATCCCCACTACTCTCCCTTTAGACGACTTCCTGTGTGCATGGAGCCCATTTCCTTGAGCACCTATTTCACAATAACAAAATATGACGACGCATAGCAATGATCCATAGATGGAGATTAGAACGTGTCAAGTGACGGATTCTTTTCCTGGGAGATTTATCTCCCATCTCCCTTGGATTGATTGCGACAGGTCAAATGTTATTTTATTAGATGACGGGTCACGCCGGCCTGGCTAAATATGGAATAAAGCAATTTGGAATTAAACATAGTATTTGGACGTTATTTAATTTCTAATCCTCTTGTTGCGTAACTAAAGGTGGGTGAAAGATTCATGCAACAGCTCCCGTCATTACGTGTTACAAAGGGGCGGTGGGGATGTTGGGACCTGTTGTATTTTATTGTATAGTTAGCCACAATCTCGCTCACACACATAGACACATGCCTATTGTATCCAGCTATAAGTGTTTTGTCATTTCCCATGTTCGAGGTCATGTTACAATTCGTCTTATTCGGTAACCATAGAACTTGGCCATTGACATGTACATATGGATCACTAGTTTGAATCATTTGGAATCGGAGTGGAAATATGGTCAAGCAAATCCACATCTTTGAAACATCGCAATCTTAGCACCCTGCAAATGTATCCTGCTCTTCTGTTGTAGAGTGTGCTTTGTTTCCAATGTCCTTTTTCTGAACTTGTATTTTTTTCCCTGTTACTTATGTTTCGGATGTCCTGGTTCCGAGGTCCTGTTTCTGATATATTTCTGATATTGTTTCCGACGTCCTGTTTCTGATACTGTTTGTTTCCGACGTCCTGTTTCTGATACTGTTTGTTTCCGACGTCCTGTTTCTGATACTGTTTGTTTCCGACGTCCTGTTTCTGATACTGTTTGTTTCCGATGTTCTCTGTTTTTTCCCGACGACCCTTTTTTTTTTTTTTTTTTTTTTTTTTTTTTTTTTTTTTTTTTTTTTTTTTTTTTTTTTTTTTTTTTTTTTTTTTTTTTTTTTTTTTTTTTTTTTTTTTTGACAGATTCAGAGAACATCGTTGTATTGAACAAATCACGCAATTTTCTGGTTCATCCCATTTTAAGAATCCGAATAAAAGACAGATCACCTGATTTCTTTCACCAGGATACCAGCAACATTGAAGAGCGAATAGAAATTAATTCCTATTTTTGGTACCGTGTAGCGAGCATTACGAAATCAGTCATATGTCTCACTAGTCTGACTAGTTTTAGTAGGCCTCAATTGCCATCCTTTTCTGTCTTCCATTATATTATTTCTAGTCGGATTTTGAAGGAAAAACAATCCCATTAACGTAACGTAACGTCTTTTACTTTGTGTAATCTCCTTGGTTACACGTACGTTTTGGATTTTAGACAACTTCCTGTCACTACCATATTTATTCCTGCTACTGATAACATTAATTGAACCTCGCTTATTCTTTTGTGTCTGTGTGTGTCTGCTGCTGAAGGCTTCTAGCGGAAACATTCATTTCATTGTCCTGGTTTTTTCTTTTGGTTTGTTTTTTTTTTCATTTCAAGCAATCCCATATCCTATTCTATTTCCTTAACGCTGCTTGAACGCAGTCCCCTATTGATTATTATCTATATATTTCTTAAATTGATGTTTCTATTTTGTACCCCTATGTCCAGTTTCTGACGTGGTTGATGTATCTCATCATGATTTATCAGCTCCCGCAGTTCAAATTTCGCGGCGAATACTGAGTTAACATTGCATTCGGCGTATTGCCGATCCTCACGATACGGGCGTCATTTCAGGGGTTTTTTTTTTCAGAGGGCGCAAACCAAAACTTGGTCAGCTTGTTAAGTGTTGTTATTACTGGAGGCGCCACAGTACACAGTATAATGTAAATAAAAACTGCAGTTCAAAATGGGGGGGGGGGGATTTTTTTTTTTTTTTTTTTTTTTTTTTTTTTTTTTTTTTTTTTTTTTTTTTTTTTTTTTTTTTTTTTTTTTTTTTTTTCTTTTTTTTTTTTTTTTTTTTTTTTTTTTTTTTTTTTTTTTTTTTTTTTCATTTCAAGCAATCCCATATCCTATTCTATTTCCTTAACGCTGCTTGAACGCAGTCCCCTATTGATTATTATCTATATATTTCTTAAATTGATGTTTCTATTTTGTACCCCCATGTCCAGTTTCTGACGTGGTCGATGTATCTCATCATGTTTTATCAGCTCCCGCAGTTCAAATCTCGAGGCGAATACTGAGTTAACATTGCATTCGGCGTATTGCCGATCCTCACGATAGGGGCGTCATTTCAGGGTTTTTTTTCCAGAGGGCGCAAACCAAAACTTGGTCAGCTTGTTAAGTGTTGTTATTACTGGAGGCGCCACAGTACACAGTATAATGTAAATAAAAACTGCAGTTCAAAAGGGGGGGGGGGCGAATTCCCCACCATGCCCTACCCAAATGACGTCCCTACGACCCACGCGAGTGACAACGTTAACAGCATTCATCTCTTAATCCATTGGAACCTCAACTGGTTAGCTAACTAACAAGAGTACAGTTCTGATGACGCTAAACTTAATGGTTCTACCACATTTCTCTACACGTAGTAAAAGTATGCAGTAGGATGTCATTTGTTTAAAAAAAAATTCTTCTGCAAAAACCAAAATTTTCTCAGAAATAAAAAAAAAAAAAATAAATTTAAAGAAATAAATTAGGCTTTATTTTTACCCGAGGGAGTGTCGTTAAAATTGTTTTATTATTATTTTTTTTCTGTTGCTTCTCCCCCACCCCCTCCCCCACCCCCACCACACACACACATCCACTTGCCAAAAAAAGTGCATCTTTACTGCCGATCCAAAGTGCATGTACTCTGAAGAAATGTGTGTTGAAAGAACGGCCATAAAAAATAAGAATGAAGCTATGGTTTTCATTCAATTATTTAGAGAGATTTTCTTTAACCCAGTGATTACTTTGGTTGTTTTTGTGTATTTGGAGATTTCTAGATTGAAACCTCAACATCTGGAGAGTATGATTTCTGTCTCTCTCTCCCCTCCATTTCTTTTCCTCTCTCTCCCTCTTCTTCTCTCTCTCTCTCCTCTCTCTTTCCCTCTCTCTCTCTCTCTCCCTCTTCTTCTCTCTCTCTCCTCTCTCTTTCCCTCTCTCTCTCCCTCTCTCAAATTATTTTCTTCTCGTTCTTTTTCACTCCCTCTCCTTCTCTCTATCCCTCCCCGCATTTTTCTCTCTCTCTCTCTCTCGCTCTCTTTCTCCCTCTCGCACTCTTTTCGTCGTAACAAAGGCCTGAAAACCAGTACAAAAACAAAAGCGATACCAAAGATAGCGGTATTGACTATATTCACTTAATTATACCATACATCTTTATATATAGGACGCAAAATCAAATAGATAGTATATTAACTCACAGCACAGCAGTTGAAATATTAATATCCTCGTAAGATACAAATATGAATATACATCATACACAAAGAGTACAATCTGGCTATAAGTATTTACGTCTCGTAATTGTCTAGGAAAACTAACCAAAATCTCTCCCGGCCAGAAAAGCTGTCGGCTTGTTTGTATGGAGAAATGTCAAACCCTTCAGGAAGAAATTCTAGAAATTAGATTCTTCAAAACAAATATAACGTAAACAATATTTTCCCAATCTAGTGAGGGGTGGGGTTGGTACAGCGCTACACATTTAATCGGTGACGTCAATATCAAAACTTAAAAACGGGAGAAAAGTGATGGTCCCCCCACGTTGCTGCGTTGAAATAAAATTCGTTTAAAACAGCAAGACACGGGCTGTAACAGACTTTTTCTTCGGTTGTTCTTTCCGTTTGTTAGTTTGTGTATGGTCAAATTTGGATCTCAATTTTGACCCAGTGATCTCCAATTGAGATGAAACAAAGAACATTGAGTTCATGGGCGTGCAACGCTCTGTTTGTTAAAGACTTACTCTCTGCTCGCATTTCCATCCTGTGGGGCGTGATTTGTTACAACACGTGACATTTTAATACTGTCTCGTGCGGTGTTCCCCTGGTGAACGACTGGAAAACGGGGTCGACGGAGGTGGGTTGACACCGTTGCTCAAATTGTCGAGCTTGGTCGCGTCTGCTTCATGGGAGAGTGAACTGGTGGGTGGATGAGCTCAGATCTACTTTTTAAAAAAAAATTTTAATATAAATTTTTATTCATAGGTAAATGACACTTGAAACGGATTTTTTTTTGTTTTGAATAATGAATTCGATGTTTGAAAACTTAAATAATTCTACTTGTGACTTTTGGCGATAATTTAAAGATAACTATTACTAAAAATAGCACAGTAGAAATTAAAAAATAAAGAAAGATGTTTTAAAAAAAATTATTCAAAAAAGAATTTCAATCTAAGACAGTGGCACCTACTAAAATAAAACGAACACAATTTAAAATTTCTCGCATCTGAGTTGAGTCAACATCTGAGTTGTGTCAACATCTGAGTTGTGTCAACATCTGAGTTGTGTCAACATCTGAGTTGTGTCAACATCTGAGTTGTGTCAACATCTGAGTTGTGTCAACATCTGAGTTGTGTCAACATCTGAGTTGTGTCAACATCTGAGTTGTGTCAACATCTGAGTTGTGTCAACATCTGAGTTGTGTCAACTCCATGTCTGCTTCCTTCAGTGAAGGGCGGGAGATGGGGAAGAAAAAGGGGGCTGGGTAGGGTAGGTCATGTGAGAACTGTAGGATTTGGGGGATTTGCCCCAAAAAGTAAAAAAAAAAAAGTTTCAGCCAATAAATTAACTTCTCCAATGAAAAGTTTCAGCCAATAAATTATCTTCTCCAATGAAAAGTTTCAGCCAATAAATTATCTTCTCCAATGAAAAGTTTCAGCCAATAAATTATCTTCTCCAATGAAAAGTTTCAGCCAATAAATTAACTTCTCCAATGAAAAGTTTCAGCCAATAAATTAACTTCTCCAATGAAAAGTTTCAGCCAAAAAATTAACTTCTCCAATGAAAGTTTCAGCCAATAAATTGTCTTCTCCAATGAAAAGTTTCAGCCAATAAATTAACTTCTCCAATGAAAAGTTTCAGCCAATAAATTATCTTCTCCAATGAAAAGTTTCAGCCAATAAATTATCTTCTCCAATGAAAAGTTTCAGCCAATAAATTATCTTCTCCAATGAAAAGTTTCAGCCAATAAATTAACTTCTCCAATGAAAAGTTTCAGCCAATAAATTATCTTCTCCAATGAAAAGTTTCAGCCAATAAATTATCTTCTCCAATGAAAAGTTTCAGCCAATAAATTATCTTCTCCAATGAAAAGTTTCAGCCAATAAATTATCTTCTCCAATGAAAAGTTTCAGCCAATAAATTATCTTCTCCAATGAAAAGTTTCAGCCAATAAATTAACTTCTCCAATGAAAAGTTTCAGCCAATAAATTATCTTCTCCAATGAAAAGTTTCAGCCAATAAATTAACTTCTCCAATGAAAAGTTTCAGCCATTAAATTAACTTCTCCAATGAAAAGTTTCAGCCAATAAATTAACTTCTCCAATGAAAAGTTTCAGCCAATAAATTAACTTCTCCAATGAAAAGTTTCAGCCAATAAATTATCTTCTCCAATGAAAAGTTTCAGCCAATAAATTAACTTCTCCAATGGAAAGTTTCAGCCAATAAATTGTCAGTTCATCGCTTGGTGGAATCATGTGCCATGCACTGGAGTAGGTCTTACGAAATAGACAATAGGATAAGGATGAGCCAAGTCACTCAGACCGCTTCTTAAAAGAGACAACTGGGTTGGCCAAGCAGAGCCGGCCTTTAAGGTGTGCGACCTGTGCCCTCCCATAGGGGCACAGGGCACCGTGGCCATAGGGGCGCCTGGGACGCCCAGTATATATTTGAATTCCCTTAGTTTATGATAGTGAAGTGTGCACCTGGGGTCCGGGGTCGAGAATCGGTATACGTTTAGTCTATACATTAACCTCTCCACTTTCGTCTGGTCCCAATCCAAGGGCTAGTATCCAAAATAAGAATGCAACTTTCATGGTATGAAAACTCGTATGAAAAGCGATTGTACCAAAAGTGAAAGTGAGTGGAAATTAAATAAACATTTCATTGTTTGTTTAAAAAACAACAACATAGGTAATAAACTTATTACCGAATAACTAGTTTTTTTCCTCTAATGATTATACTTGTAAAGGGCGCCAAAGTTAAGCTTGCACAGGGCGCCAGCAACCGTAGAGCCGGCCATGGCCGAGCTCGGATATAAAAAAAGCATGTGAAAATAGACTTTTGGGTTGGGCTGAGTTCAAACAACCAGACACCGCTCGTGAAAATAGACATTTGGTTTTGGCTGAGCTCGAGACTACACAACGCTTTACGAACACGCAATGTTCTCTATAACTAACATAAAAGCTCCGAGCTTACTGCCCAGAGCCATCCTTTGTGCCATGTTGGTATTTAGACGTGATATACGGGCCACTGAATCTGTAGGTAGCTATTTCTGGGCTAGATTTAGAAATTTGGTCCATAATGTCGACATGCCAGAGGGAACCACTGTTGTAAAGCTCATCTATCCTATAAATAATGTCGAGTGCGGGAGAGGGGGGGGGCAACTTCGCCCCTGCGTGTTTTTTTTGTTTTTTTTAAATGACTATTTTTTTCTTTTTGCCATTGGGTAAGGTCATTGTTCGACATGCTGTGCACTGAGTGAATGGATTGCTGCTTGGTGCTATTGTCCCGATCACTGAATCGAATGGTGCTGCTGTCTGGATCAGTGACTGGCTTTGTGCTACATTCTCGATCAGTGAATCCTTTTGTACTACTGTCCCGGTCAGTGAATCGATTTGAGCCACCGTCTCAAAGAAGTGCTAGTGTCTGATTCTGTGAGACGAGTAGTGCTAGTGTCTGATTCTGGGGGTCGAATGGTGCTACTGTCTTAAACAGTGAGTCGAGTGGTGCTACTGTTTCAAACTGTGAGTGGAGTGGTACTACTGCTACTGTCTCACACAGTGAGTCGATTGGTGATACTGTCTCACACAGTGAGTCGATTGGTACTACTGTCTCAAACAGTGAGTTGAGTGGTGCTAATGTCTCAAACATTGAGTCGAGTGGTGCTACTGTCTCAAACAGTGAGTCGATTGGTGCTTATTGTCTCAATCAGAGAATCCTGTTGTTGCTACTGCCTCAAACAGTGAGTCGAGTGGTGCTACTGTCTCAAAAAGTGATTCGAGTGGTGCTACTGTCTCAAAAAGTGAGTCGAGTGGTGCTACTGTCTCAAACAGTGAGTCGAGTGGTGCTACTGTCTCAAACAGTGATTCGAGTGGTGCTACTGTCTCAAACAGTGAGTCGAGTGGTGCTACTGTCTCAAACAGTGATTCGAGTGGTGCTACTGTCTCAAACAGTGAGTCGAGTGGTGCTACTGTCTCAAACAGTGAGTCGAGTGGTGCTACTGTCTCAAACAGTGATTCGAGTGGTGCTACTGTCTCAAACAGTGAGTCGAGTGGTGCTACTGTCTCAAACAGTGAGTCGAGTGGTGCTACTGTCTCAAACAGTGAGTCGAGTGGTGCTACTGTCTCAAACAGTGAGTCGAGTGGTGCTACTGTCTCGATCAGAGAATTCTGTTGTTGCTACTGCCCCGATCAGTAAATCGATTTGTGCTATTGTCCAGTGAATCATTTTGCCTTTATCGTTTGCAAGCAAACTCCAGCGAGGACCCGATCGCTCTGCGTCGACAGAACTTTGGGTCCCGGGCATGTACACAGGACAAGGGGGGCAACTGAAGCCGTCGGTAATAGGATCACGAGCCCCTGACGAGCAAACGTGTGTGCACGAATCTCCTTCTGTACACAAACTCTTCTTCCGTTGTAATGAGTACACAGTACACATATTTGGCTCAGATTGTTGACATTATTCCTTTGTGCAGCTTCGTGTTTTCCCAAGGACTGTCAGTAACAACAGATGTGATGATGTCATCGGCAGAAACATTGTCACGTTGTCATACTTAAAGCAGAACATACTAATGTTAATGACGAACTAGTCGCATAATTGTTACATGACGAACTAGTCGCATAATTGTTACATGACGAACTAGTCGCATAATTTTTACATGACGAACTAGTCGCATAATTGTTACATGACGAACTAGTCGCATAATTGTTACATGTGAACTAGTCACATAATTGTTACATGACGAACTAGTCGCATAATTATTACATGACGAACTAGTCGCATAATTGTTACATGACAAATTAGTCGCATAATTGTTACATGACGAACTAGTCACATAATTGTTACATGACGAACTAGTCGCATAATTGTTACATGACGAACTAGTCGCATAATTGTTACATGACGAACTAGTCACATAATTGTTACATGACGAACTAGTCACATAATTGTTACATGACGAACTAGTCACATAATTGTTACATGACGAACTAGTCACATAATTGTTACATGACGAACTAGTCACATAATTGTTACATGACAAACTAGTCACATAATTGTTACATGACAAACTAGTCACATAGAGGTTTTATATTTCATAACTTTAAAGTTTATCTTTGCATTGCGTCTTTTATATTTATTTTATTTATTTCATCATCTTTGATTTTGAGGGGTGGGGGTAGATAGGCGGTGATTTCAACTAAGGACAGAGGACTGAAAGGTTGCCATTATATGACTTAGACTGACTAATAGTCTAGTTGGCCAACCCAAAAATAGCTTCTCATGCCATTATGACTTTGACCGCGAGTTAGTAGGTCGCGGGCCGCATGCCGTTACATGGAATATTCCAAATAAAAACTAAATACTAAATTATTTACTTTTATTGCACGTACTGAAATGACAAGAACAAAGTGAGATAAGATTTTTTTAAAAATTTGATCCTAATAAATCGATTTTTTTATATTTTTTTTTGGTTGTTGTTTTTAATTGCAATTTACATATTCATTTTCAGAAAATACATAAATATTCTTACAAAAGACAAACATTTTTAATCTAGAACATTTTAACACAAGACATCTAATAGTGTATCATAGTAGTGTGTCACCACCAGCACACAATGTAGTTTTTCACCACCAACACATCATGCAGGATAGTAGTTTTTCACCACCATCACACCAATACACCATGTATAATATAAGTTTATCACCATCAACACTCCATGTATGATAGTAGTTTGTCACCACCATCACACCAATACACCATGTATAATATAAGTTTATCACCATCAACACTCCATGTATGATAGTAGTTTGTCACCACCAGCACACACACACACACCATGTATGATAGTCGCTTGTTACCACCAGCACACGCACACAGTGTAATGATAGTAGTTTGTCACACCAGCACACGTACACACACAATGTATGATAGTAGTTTATCACCACCACCAGCACACACACACACACACCGTGTATGATAGTAGTTTGTCACCACCAGCGTAGACACACACACACACACCATGTATGATAGTCGCTTGTTACCACCAGCACACGCACACAGTGTATGATAGTAGTTTGTCACACCACCACACGCACACACACAATGTATGATAGTAGTTTGTCACCAACACCAGCACACACACACACACACACACACACCGTGTATGATAGTAGTTTGCTGACGAAGCGGCCCTGTAATCCACGGGCCAATGTATGAAAAGTGAGGTCACCGTGGCCCTCACGTTGTGTGATCCCCAGGGACTGAATGGACCTCGGCAAACTCTTCAGGGAAAAGCCATTTATTTTATATTTTTAAACAATTATTTGTTCTGAAATAAAAAAAAAAATCTGTCCCGTGGATCCACGTCAGTTCAGTGCACACAGAATCAGTCAGACCAGCGCCATATTTGGTTTCTGAAGGGGGTCAAATCAAACTTGGAAATGTTACCGCCATTAGAACCCGTAGATGAGATATAATGTGGAATAGAAAGAACTTCAAGATATCTATTTTAAACCTGTTTTGTATTGACATCCTATGGAATATAATACATGTGGGATGTGTGAATACATGTGCCAATAGGGGAATAAACTGTTCCTCCCTTGTCATTAGATTAGTTTCAACAGCCTCCTTCACTAAATCCTCCACCTTGTGGCCCGGTGGAGGGGTTGGGTGGGTCGTGATCAAGACAATGAAAAGTGTCTCGAACATTTCTGTGGGCTGATATCGTTTTACCAACTTTAACATTTGTTTTTTGTTGGGAATATGAATAACAACAATCTGAATAACGATCATCTCCAACGAACGCAATAGAAAGATCTATTTTTGTAATTAACGCTCAGTTCACACGATCAAATTGGCTTCATATTTTGGCATAAACGTACTATTTTGTGCATGGTCTCTTTTTTTTTTTTTTTTTTTTTTTTTTTTTTTTTTTTTTTTTTTTTTTTTTTTTTTTTTTTTTTTTTTTTTTTTTTTTTTTTTTTTTTTTTTTTTTTCTTTTTTTTTTTTTTTTTGAAAAAAAAAAATTTGAGAATTTAATTGTGACAAGGCTTCATACGAAATACATGCCCCCCCCCTATTTTTGTCACACCTTTTCCGGTCAAACGTAGAGCCCTTAATTTAGGGCTCCAGTCATAAATACGTGACTAATCAAGTGACGACTGCCCAATCTGACCCGGTATAACTACAATTGTGCATCTTAGCAAGGCGATTTGCCCGTCATTGTGTGTGTGTGTGGCCCAGGGAACTAGAAATAGAGACACGAGTTGTCCTGCTTGCAACGGGACAAGACAATTGTTTGCTCTCAAGACAGATTGTGTTTAGTCCCCTTTATTGATAGTTACATCCCCCTTCACCCCCCCCTTCCCCCTCCCCCCCCCCGGGGACTTCTTCCAGCGGCACATCAAGGGACACAATTCACGCTTTATGCCTGCACCTTTTCCGTCTAGACTGGACACTTCAGGAGTTGTCCTGCTTGCAACGGGACAAGACAATTGTTTGCTCTCAAGACAGATTGTGTTTAGTCCCCTTTATTGATAGTTACATCCCCCCTCCCCCCCCCCTTCCCCCTCCCCCCCCCCGGGGACTTCTTCCAGCGGCACATCAAGGGACACAATTCACGCTTTATGCCTGCACCTTTTCCGTCTAGACTGGACACTTCAGGTCGCTTCACCGAATGACCTAAAGCAGTCGTCGGAAAATCGCGGCTCGCGAGCCGCATGCGGCTCTCTAGCGACCTGACTGCGGCTCGGCCAGCCGGCACCAAATCGGTTTTGAATCCGAAAAACATGGTTCTTGACGGGTTCTTGAAAAGAAATTTGTCTCTCAAATTTTTTTTAATTGTCCTGCTGCTGATTTTTGGCTCTTTTGACGAATAATTTTGCCGACCACTGACCTAAAGCAAGGATAGGCAACTTGCAACCCCTAAAGTGCCTGTGGCATTTTGAAGGAATAGGTGCTGTTCCCACCCCCACCCCCACCCCCTTAATTATAGTGGCATTTTAAAAGTCCGCCACTCTTAGCAGACGTAATTTATAAAAATAGCTCCTCGTGAAACGTTGCCGATCTCTGACCTGAAGAATATAAATAAATGCGATCCATTGGGACCATAACCGTTATTGGTTCAATGATCTCAAAGGGTCCTCAGTTCACAGATTGGCCAGTGTTATTGGTTCAATGATCTCAAAGGGTCCTCAGTTTACAAATTGGCCAGTGTTATTGGTTCAATGCTCTCAAAGGGTCCTCAGTTCACAGATTGGCCAGTGTTATTGGTTCAATGATCTCAAAGGGTCCTCAGTTCACAGATTGGCCAGTGTTATTGGTTCAATGATCTCAAAGGGTCCTCAGTTCACAGATTGGCCAGTGTTATTGGTTCAATGCTCTCAAAGGGTCCTCAGTTCACAGATTGGCCAGTGTTATTGGTTCAATGATCTCAAAGGGTCCTCAGTTTACAGATTGGCCAGTGTTATTGGTTCAATGCTCTCAAAGGGTCCTCAGTTTACAGATTGGCCAGTGTTATTGGTTCAATGATCTCAAAGGGTCCTCAGTTTACAGATTGGCCAGTGTTATTGGTTCAATGATCTCAAAGGGTCCTCAGTTTACAGATTGGCCAGTGTTATTGGTTCAATGATCTCAAAGGGTCCTCAGTTTACAGATTGGCCAGTGTTATTGGTTCAATGATCTCAAAGGGTCCTCAGTTTACAGATTGGCCAGTGTTATTGGTTCAATGATCTCAAAGGGTCCTCAGTTTACAGATTGGCCAGTGTTATTGGTTCAATGATCTCAAAGGGTCCTCAGTTTACAGATTGGCCAGTGTTATTGGTTCAATGATCTCAAAGGGTCCTCAGTTTACAGATTGGCCAGTGTTATTGGTTCAATGATCTCAAAGGGTCCTCAGTTTACAGATTGGCCAGTGTTATTGGTTCAATGATCTCAAAGGGTCCTCAGTTTACAGATTGGCCAGTGTTATTGGTTCAATGATCTCAAAGGGTCCTCAGTTTACAGATTGGCCAGTGTTATTGGTTCAATGATCTCAAAGGGTCCTCAGTTTACAGATTGGCCAGTGTTATTGGTTCAATGATCTCAAAGGGTCCTCAGTTTACAGATTGGCCAGTGTTATTGGTTCAATGATCTCAAAGGGTCCTCAGTTTACAGATTGGCCAGTGTTATTGGTTCAATGATCTCAAAGGGTCCTCAGTTTACAGATTGGCCAGTGTTATTGGTTCAATGATCTCAAAGGGTCCTCAGTTTACAGATTGGCCAGTGTTATTGGTTCAATGATCTCAAAGGGTCCTCAGTTTACAGATTGGCCAGTGTTATTGGTTCAATGATCTCAAAGGGTCCTCAGTTTACAGATTGGCCAGTGTTATTGGTTCAATGATCTCAAAGGGTCCTCAGTTTACAGATTGGCCAGTGTTATTGGTTCAATGATCTCAAAGGGTCCTCAGTTTACAGATTGGCCAGTGTTATTGGTTCAATGATCTCAAAGGGTCCTCAGTTTACAGATTGGCCAGTGTTATTGGTTCAATGATCTCAAAGGGTCCTCAGTTTACAGATTGGCCAGTGTTATTGGTTCAATGATCTCAAAGGGTCCTCAGTTTACAGATTGGCCAGTGTTATTGGTTCAATGATCTCAAAGGGTCCTCAGTTTACAGATTGGCCAGTGTTATTGGTTCAATGATCTCAAAGGGTCCTCAGTTTACAGATTGGCCAGTGTTATTGGTTCAATGATCTCAAAGGGTCCTCAGTTTACAGATTGGCCAGTGTTATTGGTTCAATGATCTCAAAGGGTCCTCAGTTTACAGATTGGCCAGTGTTATTGGTTCAATGATCTCAAAGGGTCCTCAGTTTACAGATTGGCCAGTGTTATTGGTTCAATGATCTCAAAGGGTCCTCAGTTTACAAATTGGCCAGTGTTATTGGTTCAATGATCTCAAAGGGTCCTCAGTTTACAAATTGGCCAGTGTTATTGGTTCAATGATCTCAAAGGGTCCTCAGTTTACAGATTGGCCAGTGTTATTGGTTCAATGATCTCAAAGGGTCCTCAGTTTACAAATTGGCCAGTGTTATTGGTTCAATGATCTCAAAGGGTCCTCAGTTTACAAATTGGCCAGCGTTATTGGTTCAATGATCTCAAAGGGTCCTCAGTTTACAAATTGGCCAGCGTTATTGGTTCAATGATCTCAAAGGGTCCTCAGTTTACAGATTGGCCAGTGTTATTGGTTCAATGCTCTCAAAGGGTCCTCAGTTTACAAATTGGCCAGTGTTATTGCTTCAATGCTCTCAAAGGGTCCTCAGTTTACAAATTGGCCAGCGTTATTGGTTCAATGCTCTCAAAGGGTCCTCAGTGTACAAATTGGCCAGTGTTATTGGTTCAATGATCTCAAAGGGTCCACAGTTTACAAATTGGCCAGTGTTATTGGTTCAATGATCTCAAAGGGTTCTCAGTTTACAAATTGGCCAGTGTTATTGGTTCAATGATCTCAAAGGGTCCTCAGTTTACAAATTGGCTAGTGTTATTGGTTCAATGATCTGAAAGGGTTCTCAGTTTACAAATTGGCCAGTGTTTTAAGATTGGCCAGTGTTATTGGTTCAATGATCTCAAAGGGTCCTCAGTTTACAAATTGGCCAGTGTTATTGGTTCAATGATCTCAAAGGGTCCTCAGTTTACAAATTGGCCAGCGTTATTGGTTCAATGCTCTCAAAGGGTCCTCAGTTTACAAATTGGCCAGCGTTATTGGTTCAATGATCTCAAAGGGTCCTCAGTTTACAAATTGGCCAGTGTTATTGCTTCAATGCTCTCAAAGGGTCCTCAGTTTACAGATTGGCCAGTGTTATTGGTTCAATGATCTGAAAGGGTTCTCAGTTTACAAATTGGCCAGTGTTATTGGTTCAATGATCTCAAAGGGTCCTCAGTTTACAAATTGGCTAGTGTTATTGGTTCAATGATCTCAAAGGGTCCTCAGTTTACAAATTGGCTAGTGTTATTGGTTCAATGATCTCAAAGGGTCCTCAGTTTACAAATTGGCCAGTGTTATTGGTTCAATGATCTCAAAGGGTCCTCAGTTTACAAATTGGCTAGTGTTATTGGTTCAATGATCTGAAAGGGTTCTCAGTTTACAAATTGGCCAGTGTTTTTGGTTCAATGATCTGAAAGGGTTCTCAGTTTACAAATTGGCCAGTGTTTTTGGTTCAATGATCTGAAAGGGTTCTCAGTTTACAAATTGGCCAGTGTTTTTGGTTCAATGATCTGAAAGGGTTCTCAGTTTACAAATTGGTCAGTGTTTTTGGTTCAATGATCTGAAAGGGTTCTCAGTTTACAAATTGGCCAGTGTTATTGGTTCAATGATCTGAAAGGGTTCTCAGTTTACAAATTGGCCAGTGTTATTGTTTCAATGATCTCAAAGGGTCCTCAGTTTACAAATTGGCCATTGTTTTTGGTTCAATGATATGAAAGGGTTCTCAGTTTACAAATTGGCCAGTGTTATTGTTTCAATGATCTCAAAGGGTCCTCAGTTTACAAATTGGCCATTGTTTTTGGTTCAATGATCTGAAAGGGTTCTCAGTTTACAAATTGGCCAGTGTTATTGGTTCAATGATCTCAAAGGGTTCTCAGTTTACAAATTGGCCAGTGTTATTGGTTCAGTGATCTGAAAGGATTCTCAGCGTACAAAATGGCCAGCTTTATTGGTTCTGTGATCTCAAAGGGTCACTGGCAAACATGGGTTTACAATAAAAGAATTGTAAATATTACTTTAGTTTATTGGCTAATATCCGTACAGTGATTTAGTTTTAGTCTATAGGGTTATTTCTTGTCCAAATTGTGTTTTAATGAAAGTGTAATTTCTTGTTCGAAATCTGGTCTAGTGTATGCAGTAATTTCTTGTCCAAATGTGTTTTTAGTTTATGGAGTAATTTCTTGTCCAAAATTTGTTTTAGTTTACAGAGTAATTTCTTGTCCAAAATTTGTTTTAGTTTATAGAGTAATTTCTTGTCCAAAATTTGTTTTAGTTTATAGAGTAATTTCTTGTCCAAATTTGTTTTAGTGTATAGAGTAATTTCTTGTCCAAAATTTGTTTTAGTTTATAGAGTAATTTCTTGTCCAAAATTTGTTTTAGTTTATAGAGTAATTTCTTGCCCAGCAATGTTATTTTCCCCCCGAAAGTCTGGCCAACGGGTCAGATCTTGCCACCAAGACTATTTTAACTGGCCTGCCTATATGTATATATATTTAATCTGCATAAAGTATCTTATGCGTTGCGCTAAGATCAAAACGGATTCTTGAATGAACTAAGAACATTCCTAATACCTCCATAAAAGTGGTCTCGGTCTTGCCCAGTCGTCTTAGGCGTTTAAACCGAAATTGATAAGCATCACTGCATCAGTTCTGTGTTCAATACTGCGTAATCATTTTGTTCAAGCGATGACAACATTCATGAAACTTTGGTCATTTTTTTAAAATTTTAAAATGCAATTTTATTCATCGTTTGCAGATGTGTTTAAAAAGTTTTTTTTTCGGTGAGTCATGTGCAAAATATTTTGAATTGTTTTTTTTTTGCATAGGGATGCAAGATGGCTAACAAAAGGACGCGTTTTGGAACTTTTTTAAAAAATTTTTTTATGTTTTTGTTTCTCCTCTCAGAGATTGTGATAGATTTTCTCAAAACTGAAGACACCGAGGGCTGGGCAGTTGGTAACTGTTTTTTTTTCTTCTTCTTTTCTTTTTTTTCGGATGAGTAATAAAGAGCTTAATATTTCACTAACAGGTAAGAATAAGATTGTCGTGGGGCTGTTCCGCTCAGAAAAAGGGAAAAAAAAAAAATTTAAAAAATGCGCCAGTGAATTTGAATCCAGTTAGTTGTTGCTTTTTCGTACAGACCATAATTATGTGTCAAAAGAACAACCGGATCAAATTAGATCAATGGTAATTTACGGAACAGAAAACTTTTAAGATGAGTATGCAAGCTGATTTAAAGATTGTGCAGGACTTAGAAATGTTAATTTTTTTCTGAAAATACATTTATTTTCCTTCTTATTGGTGATTGGATTGCTGCTGTCACAGCTAATTTAATCATTGCAAGTCTAGCTGCTCTTCAGCTTGAAGCAGCTGATATCAACCGAACATCTGAAACAGAATCCCCGTGACCTCAACTGCACATTTTTTCACGCCCCTGAACTATATTAATATACGAACGACCCACCCGCTTTTAAAACGCAGATTTAATTCACCAATTATTAAAAAAAAAACAGAAGAAAATATTACGCACAAAACGCATTACAATATTTTTGTTCTCATTTAGCGCCGTTATGGGGATTTTTATGTCGTGAAACCAGTGTCATCATGTTTCATTCATGTGAAACCAGTGTCATCATGTTTCATTCATGTGAAACCAGTGTCATCATGTTTCATTCATGTGAAACCAGTGTCATCATGTTTCATTCATGTGAAACCAGTGTCATCATGTTTCATTCATGTGAAACCAGTGTCATCATGTTTCATTCATGTGAAACCAGTGTCATCATGTTTCATTCATGTGAAACCAGTGTCATCATGTTTCATTCATGTGAAACCAGTGTCATCATGTTTCATTCATGTGAAACCAGTGTCATCATGTTTCATTCATGTGAAACCAGTGTCATCATGTTTCATTCATGTGAAACCAGTGTCATCATGTTTCATTCATGTGAAACCAGTGTCATCATGTTTCATTCATGTGAAACCAGTGTCATCATGTTTCATTCATGTGAAACCAGTGTCATCATGTTTCATTCATGTGAAACCAGTGTCATCATGTTTCATTCATGTGAAACCAGTGTCATCATGTTTCATTCATGTGAAACCAGTGTCATCATGTTTCATTCATGTGAAACCAGTGTCATCATGTTTCATTCATGTGAAACCAGTGTCATCATGTTTCATTCATGTGAAACCAGTGTCATCATGTTTCATTCATGTGAAACCAGTGTCATCATGTTTCATTCATGTGAAACCAGTGTCATCATGTTTCATTCATGTGAAACCAGTGTCATCATGTTTCATTCATGTGAAACCAGTGTCATCATGTTTCATTCATGTGAAACCAGTGTCATCATGTTTCATTCATGTGAAACCAGTGTCATCATGTTTCATTCATGTGAAAGCAGTGTCATCATGTTTCATTCATGTGAAAGCAGTGTCATCACGTTTCATTCATGTGAAAGCAGTGTCATCACGTTTCATTCATGTGAAACCAGTGTCATCATGTTTCATTCATGTGAAACCAGTGTCATCATGTTTCATTCATGTGAAACCAGTGTCATCATGTTTCATTCATGTGAAACCAGTGTCATCATGTTTCCTTCATGTGAAACCTGTGTCATCATGTTTCCTTCATGTGAAACCAGTGTCATCATGTTTCATTCATGTGAAACCAGTGTCATCATGTTTCATTCATGTGAAAAAAGTGTCATCATGTTTCATTCATGTGAAACCAGTGTCATCACGTTTCATTCATGTGAAACCAGTGTCATCACGTTTCATTCATGTGAAACCAGTGTCATCACGTTTCATTCATGTGAAACCAGTGTCATCACGTTTCCTTCATGTGAAACCAGTGTCATCATGTTTCCTTCATGTGAAACCAGTGTCATCATGTTTCATTCATGTGAAACCAGTGTCATCATGTTTCATTCATGTGAAAGCAGTGTCATCATGTTTCATTCATGTGAAACCAGTGTCATCATGTTTCATTCATGTGAAACCAGTGTCATCATGTTTCATTTATGTGAAAGCAGTGTCATCATGTTTCATTCATGTGAAAGCAGTGTCATCATGTTTCATTTATGTGAAACCAGTGTCATCATGTTTCATTCATGTGAAACCAGTGTCATCATGTTTCATTCATGTGAAACCAGTGTCATCATGTTTCATTCATCTTCTCCCTTGAAAAAACGGGACAAACGGTTTTTTGGGGTTGAGGATGTGGTTGAAAATTTGGACAGGATGTTTTGTCATCGACGAGTCTATTGTCAAGTTTCAGCTCGATAGGGTACGGAAAGCGGTTTAATTACAGTCAAAAGATTTTGCCAAAAACACACAAAAGCGAAGTTAAGATAAAGGATTTAAAAGGGCTAATGTTCACTGTTATTTACTAGCGTAACTCTAACAAGAAAATAACTTTGTTTAAAAACGTAACTCCACAAAATCGTAATCTACAGTTAACCCCGAATTAGCGATGAAATGACCCATGGTGTCTAATGGCGTACATCACCTTAGCATAGGCATTAAATCAATGTGGCATTGTACCAGGCGGTGGGTCAAGCTTTCTGAGCATGTCCAGATCCAAAATATGGCACTCGGACCGAAATTTTTTAGTGCACCTGTGTATTGAGTCATTTCTAGCCCTAAGACAGTTTTAGTTTATTGGGTAATTTCTTGGCCAGCACTGTTTAGTAGTTCAAGTTTTAGTTCAGTTTTTGTCCCCTTTTTAGTTACAGTACAGAAAGGGTTCTTAACCGAATTTCCGGATGGCTCACCCATCGACCCACTTAATCAGTGCTCAACCGCTTGTAGCTTCACCTGTTCCGCGGTCACGGATTTCAGCCGACTATTTGATAGTGCTCATAAACTCTTAGCTTTTTATCCCTAGGTTATTTCTCCCGTATCTTTAGTTTAAAATAAAATAGCAGCCAACCGTAACGCGAGGGCTGTCTATGTGGAGTGTGTTTGGGTGGAGGGAAATTGTGTATATGATGTCCGGATTTTGTGTGTAAGTTGGGGGATATGTTGGTGGAGGATCGCGTATAGCATTGCAACCTGATCCATGCCACGGTATTGGGGCTTTGTTGCAAATGTTCAATAAAACTGGCTTCATTTAAAAATAATGTATTTCATGGACAGCGTTTCACAACTTTTAATTTTGTCGGACCGGTGGGTCAGCTCCCGAATTACAACAGGGACCGGCGCAGTGTTTATTAACTCTACTGTCTTTCTATGTGACCATAAAATTCATGTTCTGCGGATCGGCAATGTTAGATACGCTGACCGGTTCTGGTCCGCGGGCCACCATTTGAAGAACGCTCCTCTAGTCGTTTGTTGTGTTTTACAATAAAGGTTGATTGGATGATTGCTCCTGCTCCAGGGCTTGACGTCATAGATGTCGGCTATCATCCGCCATTGATGTCAACTGATCAAGCTGTGCCACTGTTATAATCCACTATTAGTTTCCACTGATCAGTCTGTGCCACTGTTCAAATCCACTATTAGTTTCAACTGATCAGTCTGTGCCACTGTTCAAATCCACTATTATCCTAGTATTTAATGTCCATAATGATGATCCCAGTTTTAAATGTCTTTAACAATTATACCAGTGTTAAATGTCTTTAACAATTATATAAGTGTTAAATGTCTTTAATAATGATACCAGTGTTAAATGTCTTTAACAATTATACCAGTGTTAAATGTCTTTAACAATTATACAAGTGTTAAATGTCTTTAATAATGATACCAGTGTTAAATGTCGTTAATAATGATACCAGTGTTAAATGTCGTTAATAATGATACAGGGTTAAATGTCGTTAATAATGATACCAGTGTTAAATGTCGCTAATAATGATACCAGTGTTAAATGTCGTTAATAATGATACCAGTGTTAAAGGTCTGTAATAATGATACCAGTGTTTAATGTCCCTAATCACAATCACTTTATTTGTGTCCACAGATGCAAAGAGTAACAAAAGACAAGTGTTTAGAAATTATAGAAAAATATGAACCCACAAAGGAAGGCAGACGGAAAGGTCAACTAGGCATTGATGGTAAGTGTTTAGAATGTCGGTACATCTCTGTGTGTCTGTAGATTATATGTAGGTTTGTTGTTTCTGTACATTGTATGTAGGTTTGTTGTTTCTGCACATTATATGTAGGTTTGTTGTTTCTGCACATTATATGTAGGTTTGTTGTTTCTGTACATTGTATGTAGGTTTGTTGTTTCTGCACATTATATGTAGGTTTGTTGTTTCTGTACATTGTATATAGGTTTGTTGTTTCTGTACATTATATGTAGGTATGTTGTTTCTGTACATTATTTGTAGGTTTGTTGTTTCTGTACATTATATGTAGGTTTGTTGTTTCTGTATTTTATATATAGGTTTGTTGTTTCTGTACATTATATGTAGGTTTGTTGTTTCTGTACATTATATGTAGGTTTGTTGTTTCTGTACATTGTATGTAGGTTTGTTGTTTCTGTACATTGTACGCCTGCTGATAATGAACATTGCATGTCTGTTGTTTATGCACTAAACTTTGCATACCCGAATGTGAAGCTTACCACTCGCGGTTTGATGATGGGTTTCGATAAGTTCTCCAGTGCCTTATCTCCCACCATCTCCCCACACCCTAATCCTCACTCCCATACACTTTCTAACCATCAAGCCCCTCCAAACGCAAATGACCTATCACCCCACCCACCCTAAACTTAACCCTTAAACCACACCCACCCCCTCTCCTATTTTACCGCAGCCCTGTTATCACTAACTGCCCAACCTATCTAGAAACCCACTCACCATCCTCCTACAGCAGGGTTTCCTAGGTTACAGATGGGCAGAATAGGTTATAGGTTACAGATGGGCAGAATAGGTTATAGGTTACAGATGGACATACTAGGTTATAGGTTACAAATGGGCAGAATAGGTTACAGATGTGGCAGGATAGGTTATAGATGGGCAGAATAAGTTACAGATGGGAAGAATAGGTTACAGGTGGGCATAATAGGTTACAGATGGACAGAATAAGTTACAGATGGGCAGAATAGGTTACAGATGGACAGAATAGGATACAGATGGGCAGAATAGGATACAGATGGACAGAATAGGTTAAAGGCTACAGATGGGCAGAATAGGTTATAGGTTACAGATGGGCAGAATAGGTTATTGGTTACAAATGGGCAGAATAAGTTACAGATGGGCATAATAGGTTACAGATGGACAGAATAGGTTAAAGGTTACAGATGGGCAGAATAGGTTATGGGTTACAGATGGGCAGAATAGGTTATAGGTTACAGATGGGCAGAATAGGTTATAGGTTACAAATGGGCAGAATAGGTTACAGATGGGCATAATAGGTTACAGATGGACAGAATAGGTTATAGGTTACAGATGGGCAGAATAGGTAACAGATGGGCAGAATAGGTTATAGGTTACAAAAGGGCAGAATAGGTTATAGGTTAAAAATGGGCAGAATAGGTATAGGTTACAGATGGGCAGAATAGGTTATAGGTTACAGATGGGCAGAATAGGTTACAGATGGACAGAATATGTTACAGATGGACAGAATAGGTTACAGATGGACAGACTGGTTATATGTTACAGATGGGCATAATAGGTTATAGGTTAGAAATGGGCAGAATATGTTATAGGTTACAAATGGGCAGAATAGGTTATAGGTTACAGATTAGCAGAATAGGTTATAGGTTACAAATGGGCAGAATAGGTTATAGGTTACAAATGGGCAGAATAGGTTATAGGTTACAGATGGGCAGAATAGGTTACAGATAGACAGATTATGTTACAGATGGACAGAATAGGTTACAGATGGACAGAATATGTTACATGTGGACAGAATAGGTTACAGATGGACAGAATATTGCTTATATTTTACAGATGGACATAATAGGTTACAGATGGACATAATAGGTTACAGATGGACAGAATAGATTACAGATGGACAGAATATAGGTTAGAGTTTACATATGGACAGAATATAGGTTAGAGTTTACAGATGGGCAGAATAGGTTACAGATGGACAGAATAGGTTACAGATGGACAGAATAGGTTACAGATTGACAGAATAGGTTATAGATAGACCGAATAAGTTATAGCTAATAGATCGACAGAATAGCTATAGGTTACAGATGGACGGAATAGGTCATATGTTACAGTTGGATAAGCTATATAGGTTACAGATGGAGAGACTAGGTTAGAGGTTACAGATGGACAGAAAATGTTATAGAGGGGCAGTATAGGTTACAGATGGACCGAATAGGCTATAGGTTACAGATAGAGTAGGCTATAGGTTGCAGATAGAGTAGGCTATAGGTTACAGATAGGTTACAGATAGAAAGAATAGGTGATAAGTTACAGATGGACAGAATAGTTTATAGATCACAGATGACAGGGCAAGCATGGGCTAGATAGGCTTGAATCATTTACACCGAAAGACAAGATCACTAAAGTATATTCCTCCGTGTACTCTTGTCATTAAACAATGATAGAACACCAGCCGACTTAATTGTTTCATCACCATGGTCTCCCTCCCCTGTACACCAATCCCATCAGTCCTCGGGTTTCTTTTGGACGCCAGTGGCACGCGACCAATGATGGGACCTGCTAGCACTGTCTGGGCTCACATTAAAACATATAGACTTCAGTTTCAGTGGCGTAGGCAGGGGAGGGGGCATTAGGTGGCGGTCCGCCACCGGCGGCACTTTTTTCGGTATAACACCGTGGCGGGGGGCTTTTTGGCCAACTGCAACGTATTTTTTATAGAAGAGTGGGGGGGGGGCGAAGATCATGGCTCGCCTTGGGCGGCACTAACACCACTGCACAGTTAACGTAGGCAGGGGAGGGGGCATTAGGTGGCGGTCCGCCACCGGCGACACTTTTTTCGGTATAACACCGTGGCGGGGGGCTTTTTGGCCAACTGCAACGTATTTTTTATAGAAGAGTGGGGGGGGGGGCGAAGATCATGGCTCGCCTTGGGCGGCACTAACACCACTGCACAGTTATAACTCGCTTTAACAGTTTTCGACCCCGGGGGGGACCACCCCCCTTTTTACACCCATGTAGTTGCTTTATCAGTGTGCTTCCAGCCAAGTCCTAACATTTACATATAGCGTGTGAGTGGTGAGATAGATCTGGGACGGCGTCGTCAGGCGATCAATACAAAAGTAGACTTGTTCAATACTGAAGGTGTTCTCACTCAGTATCTTTTGGCTCTAGTAGTCCGCACACTTTGCAGAACATTTATCCTTGTTTAATATCATTAACGGTGCATAGCAGTTGTGCATTTTGCCTCTGACATATTTCACTGATTTATCCCTGATGACCAACAACCCCTCACTGAACGTAGAACTCTTATAATAACGCCCCTGTTTACCACCAGTGCCTCACTGAACTGTAAAGCTCTTATATTCAGACCCTACTAGTCATGATTCTTGACAAGACTTTGTTGTCTATTTTCAGGTTTCACTGCTTACCTGCTGTCAGATGAATGTGATCTATTTGATCCAGACCACGTGACCGTGTGTCAGGATATGACACACCCACTCAGTCATTATTTTATAGCCAGTTCTCACAACACGTAGGTATTGAAATGTAGCTTCAGTAGGTTTAGGATTGTAGCTTCAGTAGGTATTGAAATGTAGCTTCGGTAGGTTTAGGAATGTAGCTTCAGTAGGTATTGAAATGTAGCTTCAGTAGGTTTAGGATTGTAGCTTCAGTAGGTATTGAAATGTAGCTTCGGTAGGTATTGAAATGTAGCTTCGGTAGGTATTGAAAATGTAGCTTCAGTAGGTATTGAAATGTAGCTTCAATAGGTATTAATATGTAGTCTCAGTAGATAAGAAGCTTCAGTAGGTATTGAGATTTACCTTGATTAGGTATTTAGAATGTAGCTTCAATAGGTACAGATATTTATTTTCAGTATGTTCCTAGCTTTAGTAGGTTTTGAAATGTAGCATCAGTGGATATTTGTGTCTAGCATCAGTAGTTTTGGTATATATTGATATGTAGCTTTAGTACAGTGTTTCTCAGCTATTTCCCACACACCACCAGAGCACCTAAATATGTTTAATGCCACCCCCCCTCCCTTTTTAGTGGAAGAGCCTAAAAAAAAGGTCTCTCGAGTGCCCTCAGTAAGATTAAATTTGATATTTGTTGCATGTTCAGACCTCAGGATTCAACTTTGTTATTTAAATGTACACTACATTTGTATTGAAATAAACAAAAAAACAATAACAGCAGTTGCCGCCGCCATTCACCTCCACCCCCAACCCTTTCCCTCAGTTTTTTGAAAGGTAAATAAAGGTAGATTTCCTCTCTTGGAGACTAAGGAAATGTCCACAGCCCCCTTATAATTCCCAGTGGGGTGCATGCCCCCTTGTTGGGAAACATTGATTTAGTATGTATCGATGTGTTAGAGTAAGTAGATATTTGTTGCATAAGATCCGATGTATATTTGTTTCAATAAATTACCCTCTCTGTCTCATTGCAGATATCTTTTAGAAGACCAGCTCAAGGGCCCATCTAGTGTGGATGGTTATATCAGGGCCCTCAAGAAAGGTTGCCGCTGTCTAGAATGTGAGCTTCCCTTGTTGTGTAGACTGATTGATGTGCCAAAATTATTCATAGTACTTTTAAGATGAAATAATTTAATGAAGCAATTATCTTCTTAAAGAAAAAACAACAAACAAGCAAACAACTTCTCAATGTTTAGTCTGACTTAAAAATAGTTCCCAATATTTTCCCCATTATTGAAAAGCTGTAACATTTTGAAGTGTTGTTGATTATTTAAAACTATGATAATTAATATGCATTTCTTGCTCAAGTTCTAATGGAAGCCCATGCATTTCCTTGTTACATCTTGTTGTCCCAGATCAGCTGTGCAACAATTTCAAGTAGTAGACACCGTTACCTTCAGCCAGCAACAAATTCCAATAGTACCCACTGTTAACTTCATCCAGCAACAAATTCCAATAGTACCCACTGTTAACTTCATCCAGCAACAAATTCCATTAGTACCCACTAGGACCCCTTTATGACAATAAATAGGTTACAGTTCGTATGCATGTACCAGACAGTTCTGATTTGTGTGAGAATGTTGAGCGTTGGACTCATGACTTATCCAGCCTTTTCTAATGTTTGATGTCTAGTGGACTGCTGGGACGGTCCTAATGATGAACCAATCATCTACCATGGACACACCCTGACTTCCAAGATCTCCTTCAAGTCCGTCATAGAAGCCATCAACGAGCATGCCTTTACTTCTTCAGAGTGAGTTCAGTCAGTTATATTGGCATAGTTCCAAACTGGGGGCGCCTTTTTTAAACTATGAGATTCGTAATAGGGGCATGGGCATATCTGTTGCAGATCAAGGGTGGGGAAACTCTAATGGCATAGAGCAGTCACTGCACTGGAAAAAGCTCCAGAAGCCGGACAACGTCTTACATTGGTTGTTCTGTGTAAAAGGGTTTTGAGTTCCGCCAATGACACCATGAATTTTCTCTGAGTTCTGTTTTTGTCACATGAAGTTTATAAATCGTTCTTAGTCAAATGGGAGTTTTCTACTACAAAAGAGATTTTAATACTGATTGCATTCTTTATGTTAAACAACAATTGTCATTTTGATCTCAGTACCAACAGTTTGAGAATCAGAGATTTGTATTCCAGTTTATAACAGTTTCTGCTAAATAAAAGTTGTTATGACAGCAAGCAAAAGTTAATTTGATCAATCGTGATACTAACAGTTGCTGTGACAGCACGCCACTAGCTATTTAACCAATCACGAGATAAAAAGATGTGACAGCATGACAGTAGGTCATTTAGCCAATCAGGAGACAAAGAGTTGCCATGACAGCACAACAAAACACTAATTAACCAATCAGGAGTCAAAAGGCGAATATCTCTTTCTCTGTCAGTTGTTATCTTAATAGTTTTCACTGGTAAAGGGGTTTCTTTCCAAGTAATTACACATCAGCATGCCCCACAAAGAGTGGATAGCCAAATCTGTTTTGTATCTGGGCTTCAGAGATAATGCCATTGCCCTGGATACGTCAATTTGTTTGGTCAGAGATGTCAATCAGGGGAGCCCTAGAGGAATCGTGCTCTACCCGGAATAGTGCTCTACCCGGATTAGTGCTCTACCCGGATTAGTGCTCTACCCGGAATAGTGCTCTACCCGGAATAGTGCTCTACCCAGAATAGTGCTCTACCCGGTACCGAAATCATTGTCGGTGTTCTGGCATTAAATAGAATATTACTCAGTTTAATACACACAATATAGGTTCGTGTAAATTTAATCTGTTTTAATATTTAGCTCATAGAACTATGGCGTAACAACGGACTGAAAACCAGAATACAAAGAAAACAATACCAAAGCTAGTGATACTTGATATGGTCAATTTAATTGTACTATCAAATTTCTATAAAAATACAAATTCAAATATACAGATAAAAAAAAACGGTATCAAGTTACAGCACAATGCTAAAAAAATACAAATATTAATTTACACAAACACATAAAAAGTACGATCTCACAATTTTATAATGTCTCATAAATGTTTAGGAAAATTAGGAAAAATCTCTCCTTGACTGGGAATACTGCCAGCATATATATATATATATATATATATATATATATATATATAGGGATTAAATCAGAACCATTTAGTAAAGAAATTCTAGAAATTGCGTCACCTTTTGAACAAATGGAGCTCATTCGAACTTAAACAATCTTTTCTCAATCAAAGGAAGGCTGTGTAAAAAGAGTGACACAGCTAATCGGTGATGTCAATATCAAAACAAAAGGGAGACAAGTGGTGGTTGCTAAAATTCGGCCCACACTACTTGCCATAACATCAAGATATTAAAATGTGCATGCATATATTGTTAGTGGGGATTTTTCTTCACATTATTCATTTAACTTAAATGTTGGTTTGGGAGTCACATTCAAATTTGTCTATACATTAATTACGGAACGCTAGTGGAACAAGATATGTTTAAGGCTTGAGATGAAAACACAGGACAATTAAAGGGACATTTCAGCCAGATTTCAGCATACTAAGTGAAGCAAAAAACAACTGATAATTGTAAATCAAAATGAAAACATATGAGCTTGAAAATCTCAGCGACGGAAATCTAGGTCACTGCTAGAACCAGAAGCGCCCCATGTTGAAACCTTATTTTTCACAGTGACAATACACATATGTTCTTTCTGTAATCTTGGTTTTGAAAAATCCAACTTCAGACAATAACAATGACGATCACATACGTTTTTAACTTTTCTCCATTTCCTGTCAAATTTTCATTTGCCCCATCTGCTGAGGAACGCTCTTTGAAATTTTCTTATCTTATTGTCTCGTCTTTTGATTCAGGCTTCCACATACCTTGCCCTACTATATTCTTATTTGGTGCACAATAGTCTAAGTATGGGCTTTTAAGCTGTTAAAATCCTGTCATTTTCTGCACTATTATGGAATCAGCAGTGAAGAAAAGATGGCAGCACAAGTTCCGTTTAAATAGGGTGTAGTTAACAACAGTGCAGCCGACTGGAGTAAATAATGGCACAGTTTAATACACACAATAATAGCACAGTTTAATACACATAATAATAGCACAGTTTAATACACATAATGGGGACTTGGGAGGGGGGGTTTGGGGGGGGGGGGTCATATAGAGTGCAAACTCGCCCTGCTGACCCCATTTCTTGATGTAATAATAATACACATAATAATAGCACGGTTTAATACACACAATAATAGCACAGTTTAATACACACAATAATAGCACAGTTTAATACACACAATAATAGCACAGCTTAATACACATAATAATAGCACAGTTTAATCTATACAGAAACGTGGTACTTAAAACGTGGTAGAACTTTTGATTTTGATATGGTCCTGTTATATTTGTAGGAAATTTGGTTGGTGCACTGGTAAATTGAGTAGAAATAATAATAGTAAAATTAACTAAGTTCATGCTTATATCCATTCCACTGATCTGTGTTGATCAGCATGCAATATTGGTAGTTTTTAGACCATTAGGATTGACCTTTTAAAATCATAGGCTGTAGTCTGCATTTAAATAAGAGTTGCATGGAATAGTATTGTCTTTGAGCTTAACGTGTTTTATTATTTTTTCTATGTCTACAGATACCCAGTGATATTGTCTATTGAGAACCATTGTAATGTTAAGCAACAGCAGGCCATGGCACATTTCATGAAAACAGTTTTTGGCGACAAACTTTTCACTGACAATGTTGATCTCGGCCGGACCGCACTTCCATCTCCCGAGTTTTTCAAGGGGAAAATTCTGATAAAAGTACATCTGGAAACTGTTAGGATTCATTCTATCTCCTTAGACAAGTAGTTGATTAATTACCAGTAGCTCAACTCAGTTGATTAATTACCAGTAGATCAACTCAGTTGATTAATTACCAGTAGATCAACTCAGTTGATTAATTACCAGTAGCTCAACTCAGTTGATTAATTACCAGTAGCTCAACTCAGTTGATTAATTACCAGTAGCTCAACTCAGTTGATTAATTACCAGTAGCTCAACTCGGTTGATTAATTACCAGTAGCTCAACTCGGTTGATTAATTACCAGTAGCTCAACTCGGTTGATTAATTACCAGTAGCTCAACTCGGTTGATTAATTACCTGTAGATCAACTCAGTTGATTAATTACAAGTCACTCAACTCAGTTGATT
The DNA here is from genome assembly GCA_964033795.1 of Lymnaea stagnalis. Classification (NCBI taxonomy): domain Eukaryota; kingdom Metazoa; phylum Mollusca; class Gastropoda; family Lymnaeidae; genus Lymnaea; species Lymnaea stagnalis. The sequence goes on from CAXITT010001388.1 coordinate 69,099, forward strand.
AATTACCAGTCACTCAACTCAGTTGATTAATTACCAGTAGCTCAGTAGATTAATTAGCAGTAGTTCTTAGAGTGTTTTAGTGGCTTGAATAATAACTGGTACTTGGGCAACAGTAATGATTTATTTTGACTAGTTCTAGCTTAAGATCACACAAAAAATTGCACAATATATTATCAACATAAGGTTTATTGTATCGATGAATTTTTCAGTCAACTAGAATGAATCCAGTAGAATGAATCCAATAGTATAAGTCAAGTAGAATGAATCAAGTAGAATAAGTCAAGTAGAATGAATCAAGTAGAATGTCAAGTAGAATGAATCAAGTAGAATGAATCAAGTAGAATAAGTCAAGTATAATGAATGTTATAGAATGAATCCAGTAGAATAAGTCAAGCAGATTGAATCAAGTAGAATGAATGCAGTAGAATAGTCAAGTATATTGAATCAAGAAGAATAAGTCAAGTAAATTTAATCAAAGTAGAATGAATCCAGTAGAATAAGTCAAGTTAGAATGAATCCAGTAGAATAAGTCAAGTAGAATGAATCTAGTAGAATAAGTCAAGTACATTGGGTTTACAGTTTCAAAAAACAACTGAACAATGAAATCCCCCATTGCCTCCTGAGAATTAATTTTTTTAAATGGTAAATTGTTAGCGTGCTTGCCTAACCAATCATTGCATTGTAAGATTTGCATAGAAATACTTTCTTCAATTGGATGAAAACTTTTGAGTTTTTTTAAATTTATGTTTTTCTTTCATGCTCCATTTATTCCCTTCAAAGCAATTTAACAAAAGTCTGTCAATAAAATTTAAACAAAATAAGAAAATAATTGAGCCATGTCCACTTGGCAATTTAGAACAAGTCTTCCAGAAAGTAATTACCTTTGACATTCTTTTCTGTACAATCTGAAGAAGAAAAAAAATTTATTGATTGAGTTGCCCTCAAACTTAAGGGGAATTAATTTCTTGTCCAGCTTTCCCAACCTTCTCAAAGTACTTAAAGACAATCAACTGTTTAGGTGAAATTGTGAGGAGAAATCATGTATTTTTTTTTTAAATATTTAATTTAAAGGTTGACCACTCATTTGTTCAGTTTATTAGTTGTTTTATTTGGTCTGCCCACAGGGTAAAAAACTCCCCTTGAACTCAGAGTCTAATGAAGGCTATGTCACTGATGAAGATGAAGGGGCAGAACCAGAGAAAAAGAAGAACAGCAAAAGGGTAAATGAATTGTTCATTACAGTAATGGCCCCTGAATTTCATGACTTGGCACATGCCAATACTATCACAAAGAAAGAATGTCAGTTCTGTTTGTGAAAAATAAAGTTGCCCATAACCCAAACCTTATTATTTATGGTTAATTAAATTAGAGCTATTTCCCCTTCATCAGGAAGGCTCCATTAAAAAGCATAAGCTGGCCAAAGAATTGTCTGACCTTGTCTCCTACTGCGTGTCTCGAAGATTTGAAGATTTTCAAATCTCTCAGCAACATCGTAAGTCAAACTTTTCTGTCTGCCTCTTTGTTTATTTTAAAGCTCACTTATTCAACTGAAAAGTGGGGTATTTTTTAAAAATAACGGCTGAAGTAATCATTTTTGTGTATTTTCAAATCTGACATTTCCTTTCATTTCTTACACAGTTTTTAAAGCTAAAATCTGTTTTAAATTGTTATGTTAAAAACTCCTAAGATTCCGTGAACCAATTTTTAACACAGTTGTTTCCCCCTAATCAGAAATCAAAGAATTAGTATACAATTACCAAACCATCAAGTAATAATTTATGCCCAGTTATAAAGTTAGAGGGAAGTTTTTGAAAATATTTCATTTATATTACTTCTAAATTGGGTCACTTCTCATAATTATATATGTGACCTCTTTTGCCAGTCAGAGCCCAAGGGCTCCTTCTTATAATAAAGTATTTAAATGCATATAATACATTTACAAATGAAATACAGCTCTCTGACCCTCCTGACACCTTTTCACAGACCTGCAAGGGGTCTATTGACCACCCTGTTTTATATTAGTAGTTGTTAGCTTAAAATGCAATTGTTCATTAGTGAGTGGACTCAATAGTAAGATTATGCCATGTTCTCCCAGAGAAATACTGGGAGATGAATTCATTCAGCGAGTCCCACGCCTTGAAGCTGGCCATGTCCTGTCCCGAGGAGTTTGTCAACCATAACAAGAAATTCCTAGCCAGGATTTACCCCAATGGCATGAGAGTGGACTCGAGCAATTACAACCCTCAAGATCTCTGGAACTGTGGATGTCATATGGGTAAGTGATTGATCATATGCACCCTATGTCATTTAAAAAACTCTTTATCAGCCAGTCATGTTGTTTGCTGTGTGTCTGTGTTCTTGCATGAATATTTTATTGCCATAACACAAATATGCCTTCCTCTTGCACTTCTAATGTTTATGGCCATATAAAATCTGTTCTCGTCCCCCAAGTTGCCCTGAACTATCAAACAGCTGGCCTGATGATGGATCTCTACCACGGATGGTTCCAGAAAAATGGTGGGTGTGGTTACATCCTCAAGCCGGCCATAATGAGGGAGGAGATAGCCTACTTCAGCGCCAACACACGGGACGTCATACCTGGCGTCTCTCCCCAGATTTTACACATCAAGGTAGGTTCATGGGTCAACGACTGACGGATATTCTCCGAGCCTCACTGCAGAGGCACTTTGTGATTATTTGAACTAGACTGGATGTCACTGTGTTGAGTGGAGTTAAAAATTAAAAATTACTTTTGTGCTTATTAAGGACAGGTGCCATTGGCTGGGTTACAATTCAATAGATGTGTTTCAATAGTTTGTAACAATGAAATGGGTGCCATACAGTTGCCAGCAGCTTGTGGCATAAAATGATATGACTGAATGAGCACCAAACTATCTGAGGTATGCTGCTCAATGTCAGTGCATCCTCCATAGTGTTACAGCTGCTCAATGTCGGTGCATCCTCCATAGTGTTACAGCTGCTCAATGTCGGTGCATCCTCCATAGTGTTACAGCTGCTCAATGTCGGTGCATCCTCCATAGTGTTACAGCTGCTCAATGTCGGTGCATCCTCCATAGTGTTACAGCTGCTCAATGTCGGTGCATCCTCCATAGTGTTACAGCTGCTCAATGTCGGTGCATCCTCCATAGTGTTACAGCTGCTCTATGTCGATGCATCCTCCATAGTGTTACAGCTGCTAAATGTCGGTGCATCCTCCATAGTGTTACAACTGCTCAATGTCGGTGCATCCTCCATAGTGTTTCAGCTGCTCAATGTCGGGTTATCCTCCATAGTGTTACAGCTGCTCAATGTCGGTGCATCCTCCATAGTGTTACAGCTGCTCAATGTCAGTGCATCCTCCATAGTGTTACAGCTGCTCAATGTCAGTGCATCCTCGATAGTGTTACAGATGATCATCTGACTAGTCTAGGAGCTTGGGATCTCATACCACATGCTGTTCTTCAGTGTGCCTGATGAAATACCTGCTGATCATAAATGATCTGACACTCTCGGGTCTTTGGATTGGAATGCACATGTCTCAATGTTATCTTTTGGTTACTCACTCAGCTTGCATTATAGACATCTTGGGTTTGGCCCTATGCCAACCTTCTGACCATAGGTTGTCAGATCTCATTGACCAGGCAAAGTTTCATTGATGTTTGTGATGTGATAGATCAAGTCATTATTGATAAACCTTGTGTCTAGGGTTGAAGCAGCATCATCAAAACACATAACTATTCACTACATGATTCACTGCACTATTCACTTACCATCTCATCTAGTTTATTTTAATGTTGTGACTAACCTTACCATCTAATTCTAACAGATTGCCAAATCTAAAGTAAAAGGATGACACTTATTGCCCCACAGTTAAATTTAAAATTCACCTTTTTCTATTGCAGATAATAAGTGGTCAAAATTTTCCCAAGCCCAAAGGTTCAGCTGCCAAAGGTGATGTGACCGACCCTTATGTTACAATTGAAGCATTTGGAATACCTGCAGACTGTGCTGAGGAAAGAACAAAAACTGTACCCCACAATGGTAGGCATGAGTTTAAATGTACCTTAAAGAGATGTTCAGTTTTAACTTGGGTTCAAATCAAGTTGAATGTTGACACAAATTCATTTGAAACGTATCCGTCAAGGACGTGATGAAGCTACAAGATCATAGCATTATTTTTTGGGGGTCTACCATACTAAAACATAAGGCAAAGTTCTCTACGCAAAGAAGACCTTCATCTATTGAATTACCAAACTACATCTATTGAAATACCAGCCTACATCTGTTGAAATACCAACCTTCATCTATTGAATATTTTCTTGTGTTTTTCCCCCACAGGTTACAACCCAATATTTGATGAGAGTTTTGAGTTTCAGATCAACCTGCCCGAGCTGGCCTTGGTCAGGTTTGCTGTACTGGACGATGACTACATCGGGGATGAGTTTATTGGACAGTACACAATTCCATTTGAATGCATGCAGACAGGTGCGTGCTTAGAGCTGACATGTCAGACTTTTCCACTAGCTACATAATCTTACGTTTAAAATTAAGCTGTATGGGAAGACATTATGTCGGACCTTCCACACTTTGGGATAATATGGTTTTCATTAAGGGGCTAATTCAGTCTTTTTTTTCTTCTTCTAAATTGTATTCATGCAACCAGCATCAAGATTTGAACTCATGCCATTCAGGGTGGGAGACCTCTGCTAAATATACAACTTAATTCGTGCAGTTCTATTCATAGTTGTTTTTTGTTTTTTTAGAAATTGCAACTATAGATAAAAGCTATTGATATCTGTATTAGTATCACAGGTACTAAATCTGAAAGGATCTGAGAGACTTGTTATAGTTCTTATGAATTGTCCATTAGCACAGCTATAAGAATATTAAAGACATATCTATAACTCTCATGTGCAGGGTACAGGCATATTCAGCTGTTATCCAACACTGGCAACCCAATGGAAAACTGTACTCTTTTCATCCATGTGGCCATAACAAACAAGAGAGGAGGTGGAGTGAGTAAACCTGCCAGCTCAATGTACCCACTGTCATTGCACACTTACTGTTGTCACAAAACAACTTATGTCACAAAACAATCCCTTTCACAACACACCAGCTGTCATAAAACAACCACTTTTAAAAATAACCACTGTCACAAAATAATCGCTGTCACAGCCAATTCACCTGTCACAATGTGCCAAGGGATTTTTTTTAATTTTTACATTTATTCTTAATATTTTTTCCCCATTTAACTCAGATTTAATTTTTACTGTTTAAATTTTTTTTTGTTTTTCATTTAGATAAATTTAAAAAATAAAATTAACTCAACGAAACATTTAATTTGGTTTACAATAAAAAGATTTCAAATGCTGGGTATAAAATAATTTAGTTTACTACATGAAGATTCCATGTTCTTGTACAATAGAAAGTCAATAAAAGAGGGATGTCAGTCAAGAAAACCAAGAGATCCAAGGACTACACCAACATGAAAACAGTTGGTGTCAAGAGTATTGATGAAACTTTCAAGGTAACGGCAGACCATCTCAGCTATATCTTCTCTTATGTTTGTGCACATTGTTACCATGTTAGATAAAGGCTTGTATTATTTTCTAAACTTCATGTAAGCATATTTACATACTTGTTAATAATAATACTACACCTCCATCTATTTCTCCATTGTGTTGTGCCATATGGCTGTGCTCCACGGGTTACTTTTTCCTTGGTCACATTTCCACCCAGGTGGCTGTTCAACCATTGAGGGATGGCACTGACCTCCGGGATAATCTTCACCTGGCACTGGGTACATTCAAAGACTCCTGCTGCTTAGCTCCCATTGCCAACCTGAAGCAGTGCATACGCCTGCTTTCATCTAGGATTGCCAATTCAGGGGAAAGTGTTTCACTGGCATACGCCATGAAAGGGGAAGTAAGTATAAGTTTCTGAATCTATTGGAAATTTGTTTCTCAACAAAAATTGCTGGAATATTTGGATTGTTTTTAAAAAAAATTATCAAATATTTATCAGGGTCTCCACTCAGTCGGGAAAACAGGAAAGATTCAAGAATATTTTTTAATTTGAAAAAAAAAAAAAAATTAAAAATTTGGATTCCATGAAAATTGACATTAATTGCCGATCTCATCTATTTATAGCCTTTCTGTTATTAATAGCTCCCAATTTATGTGTCAAAATATGAAACCCTAATTGGAGGGAGAGATTTTATAGTCACTAAAGTGTGTTTACTCAAACTATCAATTTTCATCGCAAGAAGAAAACATTAACTCCATATAAGAAAAGATGCTTTCCACTTATGGTAGCTATAAGTACGTACTAAATCTGCAAGGATCTGAGAGACTTATTATAGTTCTTATGAATTGTCCATTACCTCAGCTATGAGAACATATTTTAAAAGTTCCCCTTGCACTTTAAAAGTAAACAATTTTTCAAGTCTAAGTAAATTGAACACTTGCAATTGCTAGGAAATTTAATAAATATTTACATGTATACACCTTTATTGCTTAACTTGGTACACTTGTGTTATATTTCAATTTTGTTTTTACTCCTACTATTTCATGATTTTTTTTATACATTATCAACAAATATGCTGCATTGCAATAGTCAGGATTTTTGTTAGTTTTTAGTTAGGAAATTTTGGGGAAAAGGGAATTTTGTTTTGAAAAAAGAGTGGGAGGCCTGATTTATATGTATCTCTTTTAATAAAATGTTAATTCTATTTCTTTCAAGTACCCATACCTAGAAGCTCAAGGAACTCTTCCAGAAATCTTCAAGAGATCCCTTTCTTCTTTTGAAGAGGTGAGAGTTGCCTGTCTTTGTGTCACACAACAACAGGATTAGAAACAAAATGATTTTAAAGAAGATTTCTCTAGAACTGACTCAGTCAGGTTTTCTATTTCCTTTTCAATTTATCCCCTCTTATGTATGCATGAAAAAATCTTGAAGATACCATCTTGCCTTGTGATAAGCTAAAGGTAAAGTTAAATATATTCTTTAAGTAGAGCAGCTAGCTGATTTTGACTAACACACCAGCCCAATACTTCACATTTGCTGTAGTTATGCTCATTCAGATCCCTAGCAACCAACCTACCAAAACAGCAACTTCTCTAATTTTACCGCCATTCGTCAAAGAGCTCTGCTATTCTTCATGAAGAAATCAGATTGGTTTTGTTTTGTGTTGTTTCTGCTTTTGTTACCTAGCTACAGGTTTTATCAAGTTTTTCAATCTTTAATAAGCAAGTATGGATGGCTTTTTTATATGCCTATATTTTAAAACAGACCTATGCAGTATCTATTGAAATTGATGCAGAAAGTTACGTTGAAGATCCTATTAAGTTGAGCACACTGAATCACCTTATACTTCTAGATCTGTAGTTAATAACAATGATAGCAGTACATTTTTGAAATCCAAAAATGTTTAAAGATCACATTTTGGTGTTGATGTATTTATTTATAATTATGTTATGTTTTTATCCTGTTAAGTGAATTGCAATCATTTTAAACTTACAACAAATAAAACAACTTGTAATTTATTTTATTTTTTTTAAAACATACACAGAATTAAGCCCCTTTGCTTATACATAACTTGTCATGGCACCTGACAAACAATCTGCAGAAGCGGTACTGAGCACGAAACTCTTGACCAGAACAAGAAAAGATAGTTGTACATATAAATATCCCTGCCGTTCAAATATTTAATGAAGTCATCAGATAAAAGAAATAAAAATTTTAGGTCAAGTAACTTAATGTGCAGGAATGGGGAGAAATTATATAAAGATATAATATTGTGATGCTAGTAAATAGTCCAAACATAGCTTGGTCAGTGTTTGGGTAAAACGTGTGTATATCCTCATGAAAGAAAACAAGTCCTCGGACTGTGTTCATGTTTATTGTTCAAAATTAAATTATTTTCGTGTAGAGACAAACATTTTGTCCCAATTTTTTTAAAAGAAAAATGTGCCTCAATAAAGTGACCTTGGCCTAACTTGATGAGGTCAATTCCTAAACTGTGTGGTGTCAACTGCATCCATTTTTGTTTTTCAGTTAATAAATCAATGCAAAACTGTGATACAGAATGCAGACGGCGTCTATGAAAAAGTAAGTGCCAAACTGTCTTACTCTAAACTGCAACAGCTTAGTTCATATGCTGACCAAACAGATATTAAGTTGATCTAATTACTACTCTTGATCTTATTAATAATCTAAATCATCTTTATGTTTTTCCCAGTAAATGCCCCATTTAGGTTCTCACACAAGTCTGGTTATTTATAACTTCATTACCCTATATCTTCCATTATTTCGTTCTACTCGTGTCAGCTTCTCAACTGCCAAAAAGCTGGACTTGAATGGCACGAGGACCTGGAGAATGTCTGTCAACAAGCTGGACTGAAGGGAAAGAAACTGTCTAAGGTGGGTTGCCTGCATTTGGTTTAGGTAGAACTGATCTTATAGCTGTCATTGTCCTCCCCAAATGTATTTGGACCCGGCTCTCCGACAGGTTTTTGTTTGTTTCTTATTAACACTAATTTTGTCTTATAATTCTGTTAATTTAATAAGTGTGCTATTGTTCCCAATGATCTATGGAATCAATGTGGTTAAAACATCAGCACCCCAAGTCCTATTGTTGATATAGACAAAAAGATTACATTTAATTTGTGTGTGTCTCAGGCCACAGAAAACTTTGCCTGGAACATACGAGTATTGAAAGGTCAGGCTGACCTCCTCTCCCAAGCCAAGAAAGATTGCCATGAATATATTCGTCAAGTAAGTGACCTAATTGAAATTTGCTAAAGGCATATGTTAGGATGGTGAATTAACTGTTTGTGATAAAGGAATTTATCAGCTTTGTGACACAAATGTAAGGGGTAAAGGAGCATATCAGGTCAGTTAAATAATTATGTGTCATAAAGGAATTTATCAGGTAAATTACCTGTACCTAATTTATTGACATTAAGGCTTGATATATCAGGTTTGTAGTCGCTTACAAAATAGGCCTAATAAAATATACTTTCTATAGATAAAAATTTAAGCTGTAATTTACACGTTTACTGAAAAGCTACATTACATGCATTCACTCAGACGGACATATATAAATCTGCAACTTAATTTTTTTTTAAAGTAAACTAAAAACAAGAACGATTGAAACCAAAAATATTTTTAAAATATTTGATTTGCTCAATTTACAGAGCTGTTAACCTTCAAACTCTTGAAATCGTACAACATCATCACAAAAATAGTTTAATACATTATCTTAATAGAAAAAAATAATCATACAGTATTTATGTGTACACCTCAAAATCGTATGTCGCGTGCCATAATCGTAAGAGTAAACAGGTCTGAACTTAGATAATGTTTTTTTTTAAATTTCTTGTTTTTAAAAAAAATTAGATTAAAGAGGCAGCCGTAACAACCGGACTAGCTAAGGATGGCAACAGTACACCAATGACAGCTGTGACAACTGGGCTAGCTGATGAGAGCAACAGTGCACCTGTAACAGAGGGTCTGGACGAACCTTCTTGATTAACATCCAACAGTTGGTGCGGTCTTTCAGTGGCATGTTTGGGGCGCAAGTTTGGAGACAGGATATGATGGGCGATGTGATGACAATGAAAATGGCAATGTTTCCAGGAATGAGCGTTGTTGAGTCTGTGATCTTGTGAAAAACATTGGGGGACCAAGTTTGGAATAATTTATTCAAGTAGAATCTGAAGACAAAAAGATATAATTCCAACGCAGGGCATGACGATGAAATTCAAACAAGACACAGTGAGATGGAATAAAAAAGACAGAAACACAGAGTTTAAAGACGACAGAATGAGTTCGACTAAGTGCAATCCATCATGATGGGTCAGCAGGATTTGAAACATTATAAAAGGCTTTCAGAAGGAACAAATGCACCAACTGTCCATCATTCTTGGGAATTCCAACTTAATTTTGTTATATTCTATTCTTGTATGACCTAACACAAATTTTATCAAGATATTAAGTTGGCCAACCCATGCTTATTTCAATATTTCTTATGTTCCATGAGAATGTTGAATCATTTACCTATTTTAGATTATTACATTTGGTTCATAATTAACCTTTTTATAAAAAAAAAATTAAAACTTTAGAAGCTCTCCAAAATGTGTTTGATTTGTCCACACATGATGTTTTCTAACACCAACTTGTCTGCACGGATATTTGTCTCCATTTGGAGTGACTAAATCACTGTGCATGATGCAAAACAAATATTGAAGACAGTAACATCATTACTAATTGTTCAATAGCCTTGATTTAAATATCAATTGAAAAAAAATTAATAAAATGAAATCTAAATTGAATTCAACGTAATTGTATTAAATATTATTTAGTTTAATGTCATGTGAAAAGAGAGCTCACTCCAGTTAACCATGATCGTTATAAAATATTTGCATTTATTCATCCCATTGATGTTTCCTTATTGATAAAATTTATTCAAACGCTTCCATTATTCCATATTTTGACATTTAACTAAATAAATGTAAATTTTGACTCAAACAGAACAAAATAATTAGTTAATGTTGTAAGCCTTTATAATCGCACTTGAGTTGATCAAAGTGTGCTTGTTTAGAAAGGCTTCGAATCACAATAGGTCAAGATTTAAAGATTTTTTTTCCAACATCAATATACTGGACAGTTCTCAACATTAAACAAATGCTTAGATAATTATTTCTTTAAATTGAAAGCACTGACTTAGTCAAGTCCAGTCAAGTCACTATTCAAACACATCTTGCTATTTTTCAAGAACTGTCTGTCACATTTTACACTGCAGATTGGCTTAAGGTTCTATAACATTTTTAAATACAATTTTTGCTCACGATTGCAATTTTTTTCACTATCACTCTTTGTGGCTTTCACTTTCAGTTAGTATATAAATTGACAGAAGGATATGTTCACTTCGAAAAAATGGTCTTAAAATATTGTGTATTGCTGATTATGATTTAGTATGTTGCTGACTAAAATTGTTATATCAATAATTACTTTTTGGCTGACTGGTTGATTTAAAATTTTTAAAAAAAGCAATTCAATGTAAAACTGTTGAACTACGTCTTCTGTTTAGTATTTTATTACAACTAAATTGGTCATTTTTATACACCACTTGTACGTTTATTGTAACTTCTCTTTTGATGTTTAAATCAGTTTAACAATGAGGGAGAAACCACTCTATCCCCAAACAGCAAGTATATATTGATTGATTTATTTACAAAGTAAAAAAAGTTTGATGTGAATTTACAAGAAGTTTCTAACTTCAGAGAATTTCAACCACTAAGTTTCTGCCTTGATATGAACATGGGTGTAAACACAATTTTGAATCAAAAATATAATTGGTAGTTTTTAACCATAGAAATTTTAATATTGGGGTTATTCATGTGCAACAATATTTTTCAAGTATATTTCAGAAATCTGTACTAATTACAGAAAATATTGCTGTTTGCCATAATGGAATTTTACTATTTTTGTTTTCAATGTCACCAGAGAAAAGTTTTGGCATAATAACCAAGAAAATCAGTGATGTCCAACGGAAATGTATTTAAAAGATGTGGAAAATGATGTCACATAAAAATATTAAAACATGCCGTTACCGAAATCGTCCTGACATACCTGGTACCACCACTACAAATATTCTCAAAATACCATCACAGCAAATATTCTCAACATGCCATCACTAAAACAATTTCTTAACATACCATCACTACAAATATCCTCAGCATACCATCACTACAAATATTCTCAATATACCATCACTACAAATATATTTGTTTGTTAAGAATATCCTAGCATCTATTTCTCTATGAGATTCAATTGTTTTTTTAATAAAATGAGATTTAAAATATTTGTTACCCTTTAGTTAAGAGTTTAGAATATAATTAAAGCCAGTTTAGGGTTCATGCGCATTCAGTTAGTACTAAGAAAAGAAATGATCACCCATATCAAGGAAATATTGAATCTAGTTGAGCATGTAAATTTTAAAATGTAACTTTTTTTGTGTTTTTTGTTTTTTGTTTTTTTCTTTTAATTAGGTAAGTGTTTTCTTGTGTGTAGGCCCTCAAATTTTTAAGTGTCTTTACTGTTGGGGACAAGAGGCGGCAAATTAGAAACTGTTCACTTTGTTATACGTTATTGTGATGCTGATAAAGAACACTGTCAAGCTTATCTAGAACTGAGCCATTCAATTTGTTGAAAGTTTCGCCAAACATTTCCTGATATCAGATCTCTGTTTTATGATAAGATTTGGGGAGCTGATTTATTAGTCCCTTACATTTCAAGGCTTTTGTCAGTTAATGCCAGATTTTGTTTTAAAAATTCTGGATTTTATGTAAAAAAAAATACATTTTAAAAATAAATGTTTTTGTGTAAAAACCTATTTCAGTATTTATTGTTACAGATTAAAAAAAAATCATGTATATTTGAGAATATGTTCAGTCAGAAAAATTATTCATTTTGTCATTGCTACATGTGGGCAAGAAAAATTGATTCAAATCTGATATCAAGTTTTATCTTTTTTTCAATGCTTGACAATTGTTATAACATTTTGGCAACTGTTGTAAGATTAAATATGTATTTTTAGAATGGGGAATTTTAAAAAAGCTTTGATAAGGCAGTGTTTTTAAACAACCTGTTGTTTTTTAAATTTCTTAATATAAGAAATGCACGAAACTGATAATTGTAATGTAGGAAACAGGAAGCATGATCCTAACATTAAGTGTCTTTTCTTTTCTTTTGATAAAGATGGCCCAACGCTTATTATCTCTATGACGGTAAAGATGTAAGAACCCTTATAATCTCTATATAGATGATCATGTCAGACACCTTATTACCTTTATGTAGATGATGTCAGAGCCCTTATAATCTTTATATAGATGATGTCAGAGCCCTTATAATCTTTATATAGATGATGTCAGAGCCCTTATAATCTTCATATAGATGTCAGAGCCCTTATAATCTTCATATAGATGTCAGAGCCCTTATAATCTTTATATAGATGATGTCAGAGCCCTTATAATCTTCATATAGATGTCAGAGCCCTTATAATCTTTATATAGATGATGTCAGAGCCCTTATAATCTTTATATAGATGATGTCAGAGCCCTTATAATCTTTATATAGATGATGTCAGAGCCCTTATAATCTTTATATAGATGATGTCAGAGCCCTTATAATCTTTATATAGATGATGTCAGAGCCCTTATAATCTTCATATAGATGTCAGAGCCCTTATAATCTTTATATAGATGATGTCAGAGCCCTTATAATAGTCCTTAGTTGCAGAATACTTTTGAATTGGAGATAGGATTTGACCTACGTTAGCACCATACTGAGTATTAATGAAACTCAATGTAAAGTTGAGATGTGCCTAAAGTATACAAAGATTTGTCAACTATTCAATATCTAAAACAATATCTAGATGCAGTTATTTATCAATGATAATTTGCTCAGGATTTAGAACAGTACACTGCCTATTTATTAGTGAAGAGATGATAACATAGATATTGGACCTAAGATAGTCTAGCCAAGAAATTGAACTAAACCTGATTTCACCTGAAGATAAATAATGAAGGATCACCATATTAATATTCGAACAGCTCCGAGAAAAGTTTTAGCAAACAACTGCACTGATTCACAAACATCTATGATAAATTTAACAAAAACAACCACCAAAAGTCTAATTGTTCAGAATGGCTGAGTATTAAGTATTGTTATACCGCTCTGTCTTCAAGACCATATCAATCTTTATATAGCAGAGATAATAATTATTTGTTATTGAGGTCCTTGAAAAGTAATATTACTTTTGAACATTTCAGTGTTTTGTTGTTGAGGCTGTTCAAAAAAGGTTTGCACTAAATTTATTTATTATGTGTTTTCCAATATTAAGTTTATGTTAAATAATTTTCTAAAATTAAAACTACCATACATGGTTTATGTGAGAACATTTTAAATTTTTTTCCTTGTGTTTAAAAGCTATATTTAATATAGAATGTTTTGAAAGCAAAACTAAAATCCCCTAATTGTGACAGTTGTAGTTGTAGATCTATTGAAGAAAGTTCTGTTATCATTTCTTCAGCTACCTCCACATCACTTTGATCTAGGTGAGGGGATTGTCCTCATTTGGAAAAAAATAATTAAAGATTTCTTGTGGCTTTGAAAAATTGATATTTTTAAATGAGTAATTATTTCAGTTGCATAGGCTGTTGAAATGTTAAGATTTGTTTAGAAACATTATTAGTGAATAAAAATGTGACAGTGCCAAATACATGGTCAATAGATGAAGAAAAAGCAAGCTTCATATGACACATTTTGTAAGAAATGAGGAATCAATGTTCATCAAAGCAGAGCAAAGGTTTTGAAAAATGGAAGAGGTAGGTGGGGGTAGCGTTTGATAGCATATAATTTTTTAATGAGTCGAAATTTAAAAAAGCTGATTGTTTTCATTTTGAGTTATCTCCCTGTTGCTAACCTTTGTTATTTTTCCATAAAAGAAGAAATTAATTATTACTCAACTCCAAGTTGGTAGCATCATTATTTTTTTTTTTTACACAAACGGCATAACTACTTCATTTTATTTCACCTGAAATAAATGTTTGCATATATTTATTTTCCAGTTTTTTTTACCGGTATATGATTTACATTAATTTTAAACCTTATTTTCGTAAAAAGATCAACGTTTTCTTATTTTTCTGATTTAATAAATTCTTTTTTTTTGTTGTATAATGCAATTTTGAAATCAATTTTGACAGCAAGTACTGTCTCCCTTACTAAATGATTTAATATATATGATTTAAAAATTCATTTTTGTTGTTTGATCACATTGAAATGATTTCTCTAAATATTTTTTAAAATAATCATGCCACCATATTGTGATGTAATCTCCCTAATAATATTAACACAACAGAGAAGCTGATCACTTGTAGAGATCACCTCAGTCAGCCATCTGCAAAAATGGCTGAATTTTAATCACTTGTAGAAATGACCTCATTTAGCCATCAGCCATATGTTTAATGTGATATCTGGAGGTCTCCACCCCCAACGTGGACTTGTGTTGATCTGTATGTATATAATCTGACATATTTTTCTCTATTTATACAAATAAATAAATTATGACATTTGTTTTGTTTCATGCTCACAGACTTGGTTTATGAAACAATGTTGATTTATAGATTATATAACAACTAAACCTACATGCCAATTGTGTTATTTGATCAAACTAAGATTATCTATTGATTTATTTATTTGAAATTTATTTACTAAATTGAGTATTTTTTTTTTTAAACTATGTAATTCCTTCAGTATTTCTTTAGTAGTTTAATCACTCCCACTGTAAAGAATCATAATCTAAATATTATATTTTACAATTTCACCATATATCATTTATAACCTTCAAAAAGATCTCAATAAAATCCATTGAAAGTTATAATTGAAGAGCTCTGTCTCATACTCGCAACCAATTTTGAAAAAAAGAAATTTATGACTATATATTTATTGTCTAATAATACTCTTTCAGTCCATTAATAAAAGTAGATTCATTGTAAGACAAACAAGACTGTTTGTAACAAATATTTGAAGACCCACACTGGATTAATTTTACTTAATCGTTTTACTTATGTGTTCCATATACCAGGCACCCTAACCTATTTCACTAATATTGAAAAGCATTACTGTTCTTGAAATTATTTATTCAAAATTATTTTTCCTCTATTTCATCACTTGCCTGGCCACAAATCCAATGCTGGCTAATTGTTACTGTAAATATTCTATTGCTCATTCGGGTCACATCCCAAATATGCCACATAAGCCTAACAAAATTCTCATTGTAACACTCTCATAATTTTAGTCCGCCATTATATTATTTATACTTTTTTTTCTGGTGTTCGAACAGCTTTTTGAGTTTTACTGTGCTAGAATTGAGATTGTCAAATGTTCTTTGCTCACAGGATGATCTGATTACTGTGCTAGAATTGAGATTGTCAAACGTTCTTTGCTCACAGGATGATCTGAATGATTTTAACTTTTTGCTCACACATTACAAGATAGAGTTATGAGTTTTTGTCTGCACACAGTTGTAAAGACAATGAATTGTTTAGTGTTCCTAATACCATCTAATATCACATGACTCTGAAGATGTTGGGAATAAAACTAACATTTACTTTTGTTTGATATTATGTAATAATTTGTTCTGTATTTTCATTTTTATGTAGCAATAAAATTCAATTTTTTAAATACAATTCGATAAATATGTGTACTTTTTTTGTTTAAACTTGAAATATCTGATTCTATTCTACCTAGTGATACTGTCCTGTGACCGAATGAAAGAATCTGATAAAATTTGATATAATTTTATTTACTCTAATATGGTTAATAATTGATTGGATATTTATATAGCGCTGGTATCCATGCTGCACTCCGGTTTTCTTAAATCTATTTAAACAAAAAAGTTTTTAAATGTTTCTTAAATGATTTTTTATCATTTTCAATTCCCTTCAAAGATTGAGGCAAATTGTTTCATAATTTTGGCGCTATCGCTTCAAAAGAGCGCACTCCGTAAGACTTTTATATGTTCATCCACAATGGGAATTTTCAGTAAGGACTGTGTTGAAGACCGCAGGTTCTTTAAGGATACATGTTTATAAATCAGTTCTGTAAGATATTCCGGTGCAGAGCCTTCTATGCAGCTGTACACCAGGGACAGAATGTTGTAGTTAATGCAACACGAACAGTTTGTTAGGCACAAAAAAGCTCTTTACTACATCAAATTCCAGTAGACCAGTTCTTTCTGCATTGTTTAACCCAGGCACACCCAGACCCTTCCTGGCACTCCGCATCACACCAAAAGTAAAGAAATTTTATTGTTACGTGCACAGTATGTGCTTTATATTAACATGAACCAGTACAGCTTTTTCATCATAATAAAGTTTAAATAAGCCTCAATATGAAAAGGAGAACATTTTAGCTTTCATTATTGACATGTCGATCATGGTAGCTCTAGTTGTCTCCTGTAAAGGCTTATGTGCACGGCTCACCCAGCTCCATCTCACGTCACACCAGCGTGCGTAAGGAGGGGGGAGGGGGGGCACTCCGGTTTGTGGAGCTCTGCAGTACACAACCATAAAAATGCAATCTTCATGCTTCTTTAAACTTGAAGCAGTGGCTTAAAACTTAACCTTTTCACCGTCCCTTACTCTATGGAATGGCACAATCTCTATTTTCACAATATCTTAATTTATGCATGTGCACAATCTCTATTTTCTCAATATCTTATTTTATGCATGTGCGGCATAGTCTTTATTTTATCATTTCTATATCTACATAATATTCTCCTGTCTCTTTCTAATATCCCATTAACGGCCAATTCTCTGTAATTATCCTCGTATGTTCTCTAATATTCTATTAAATCCCTTTATCATATAGTTTATAATTATATTAACAACTGCTACATCCTTGCTCAGCTTTGTGAGTTTTATCAACATTCAAATGCCTGACTGTTACGAGCTGGCAATAGAATCCATACATTCATCTCCAAACTCAAACACAATGATTGACAACTGCCAAACATCAAAATACCAAGAGGATAGCATCAAGATACGATTATATCAACACACATCAAGACACAAACGATGATATCAACACACATCAACTTATACTTGGACTACTTGCTGACCGCTGGTTTTTTTTTTTATATATATATATATATATATATATATATATATATATATATATATATATATATATATATATATATATATATATATATATTAATGTACCTCCAGAAAATAATTCAAAAATGCCCCTGCCTGAAGGAGTTAGCGTTCTTGCCCTTGTATCCGTGTTCATCATCCGAGTTGGTGTCCTCCTACACATCGTTGGTTTAGCCACACCAGAGTGGTCGGCCCTTCATATAGATGGTGCTTCCGAATCATTCGGTCTGTGGAAAATATGCTCAGATGACAACGTAAAGGGTAAAATATGTAAGGAGTATTCATCGGAAGACACCCACCGTAAGTCTAATTCACCCTTTCAAAGTTAACTGGGACTACACAATGAGTTATCTAATGTTAAGTGCTGTCATGTTTAGAGCATTTCTTTCTTTAAAAAAAAAAAAAAAATAGAAATAGTATTTAACACCGTAAGTCTAATTCACCCTTTCAAAGTTAACTGGGACTACACAATGAGTTATCTAATGTTAAGTGCTGTCATGTTTAGAGAATTTCTTTCTTTAAAAAAAAAAAAAAAATAGAAATAGTATTTAGAAGTGTTCACGGCTTAAGTGAAGCCCAGACTGATATCCAGGGCCGGCCCGACGGTTGCCCAGCGCACTGTGCAAGCTTGACTTTGGCGCCTCTTATAAGTATAATCATTAAAGGAAATGTTCATTGTTTGTTTTAAAAAAGCAACAACAACAACATATGTCATAAACTCTTTACCGAATTAACTAGTTTTTTTTCTTCCTTTTAATGATTATACTTATAAGGGGCGCCGAAGTTAAGCCTTAGGTAAACTTCGCCCTGAGCGAAGCACACGTTCGGCGCCCCCTTCCCTGTATGGCTCCGATCTTTTTTTTCCGATTTCGACGTACTTTTTCTGTTAAAGAGCCACTGAAAGCCTTTTGTTCCCCATATTCTTTCTGCTGAAATAATTGTAAGCGGGACAAGGAAATAAGGGTTTAATCAATTAATTTCCACGCACTTTCGGTTGGTTTACTGGGCACCCCAGTAGCCTCTAATGGCCATGGCGCCGTAAGCGAGGGCACAGGTCGCACGCCCGAAAGGCCGGCTCTGCTGATATCAGATGGTAACTTTAAAGGTTTAAGTGTATTTACTTGTAGTTGTAGCTATAAAACCATATTTTGAAATATTTCAAAACTAAATTTTGTCGATCTAACATTTTCTGATATAAATTTATATATTTCCACCCAGCTGAAGATT
This sequence comes from Lymnaea stagnalis, assembly GCA_964033795.1. Classification (NCBI taxonomy): domain Eukaryota; kingdom Metazoa; phylum Mollusca; class Gastropoda; family Lymnaeidae; genus Lymnaea; species Lymnaea stagnalis. Next base: position 88,049 of record CAXITT010001388.1, read on the forward strand.
TCCTTGACAGCGTCAGAGCGCGCGAGGCCTTCGCCATTTTGGGAATGTTGGCCAGTTTTCTTGGTCTGGCCATGGCCGCCATTTCTGTTCTTTTTCCTATGATGGGGAAACCCAAGAATCTATAATTTTTTAATGTAAGATAGTTCTCGTGTGCAGATTAATGGAAAAAAACACACACCAGATTTTATGCAAAAAAACAAACAAACACCCTTAGTCATTGATTGTTCTTTCTTGAACGTGATTGTAACATGAATTTTCTAGGAATTCACTCACCAATCATCCGTCAACTATTTAATAATCCCTCTGCCATTCAATCGTTTAATACTCTAATCCCCCAAACCACAAATTCTCGGATGACAATATTTCACAGCTACCGGTATCTTTGAAACTGTGATTAGATCCACTAATATGAGTGGCCACCAATTCATCAACCAATCTGTCCAAACACCCATCTCCCAAACCATCTCTCGGTCATCTATCAATCTGTCAAAACATTAATCTAACAAATCATCTCTCGGTCATTTTCCCATCTATTTCTTAAGCCACCTGTTTACCCGGCCATTTCTCATGCCATCTATTTACCCATCCATTTCTCATGCCATCTATTTACCCATCCATTTCTCATGCCATCTATTTACCCATCCATTTCTCATGCCATCTATTTACCCATCCATTTCTCATGTCATCTATTTACCCATCCATTTCTCATGTCATCTATTTATCCATCTATTTCTCATGCCATCTATTTATCCATCCATTTCTCATGCCATCTATTTACCCACCCATTTCTAATGCCATCTATTTACCCATCCATTTCTCATGCCATCTATTTACCCATCCATTTCTCATGCCATCTATTTACCCATCCATTTCTCATGTCATCTATTTACCCACCCATTTCTCATGCCATCTATTCACCCATCCATTTCTCATGTCATCTATTTACCCATCCATTTCTCATGCCATCTATTTACCCATCTATTTCTCATGTCATCTATTTACCCATCCATTTCTCATGCCATCTATTTACCTATCCATTTCTCATGCCATCTATTTACCCATCCATTTCTCATGCCATCTATTTATCCATCTATTTCTCATGCCATCTATTTACCCGCCCATTTCTTAAGCCAGTTATTTACCCCTACATTTCTCATAACATCTATTTACCCATCCAATTCTCATAACATCTATTTAGCCATCCATTTTTCATACCATCTGTTTACCCATTTATCCATCTTATTCTTCTGTTTTACGTTGGGCACTTTCAAATTATGTCTTCATGATATTCATTTTGCACGGCTTGAGCTTGATCATAGTGTCCACATAGTTATCTTATCAGCTTGATCATAGTGTCCACATAGTTATCTTATCAGCTTGATCATAGTGTCCACATAGTTATCTTATCAGCTTGATCATAGTGTCCACATAGTTATCTTATCAGCTTGATCATA
>CAXITT010001389.1:19057-30524 GCA_964033795.1 Lymnaea stagnalis
GAAAAGAAGACGGGGGGCGGGGGAGGTGGGGTGATATGGGGCTTATAAAAAAAAACAATAGCTGAATACCCCCCATTATTTTCTCATGTGTTGTACTCGGTATGATTGCGTCATCGTCGCGTCATTCATCAGGTAATAGGATGTCCTCGTTTCTCACCTGGACCGCGCTTCATTGATCCCGTCTCTTGTCAAAGACCAGGTCTTCGGCTGCCGGGTCCATAAAAGCAATTTGAAAGTCTACCGAGGTGTCGTCAGCTTGAAACGATGCAGCAGGGTCCCGCATTTTACACTTGAACGATCGGCGGAACACGTTTTTTTACTTCTTTTGAAATAGTATTTAGGAGTAACTAAAGTAGAGCTCTGGAAATAGCTAAAAAAAAAAACAACAGACGAGCAAGGGATCATTAATCAATAAATTAATATCGGTGGAGGGGGGGGGGTTAAAATAAAAGCAAGAGAAATATTAACATTGCGTAGGCTTGTACGACTTCTTGTTCCTTTTCATTGTGTTTGCGATCAACATTTTATAATGGAACTTTGTTAGCTTCCTCAAAACATTTCATCAGTTCCATAATGGGGGCACTGTCGCTAGGTGTTATAGAAAGTGTTATCGACCAGAAGAATATCGCTCTTTTCTACAGTGACAAACGCACGTAATTTCAGTAATTTCTAACCCTAACGCTAACTCTAGTCCTAATTCCAACAATAACCCTGATTCCAATTCGCCTCACCGACTCTGAAATGTACGTCATTCGAATATTCCCTCAATAGTTTGAAGACAACATTTGACGTGTGTTTTTTTGTTTTTGTTTTTTTTAAACGCAGGAAGCTCGTTTCTTACATTGGAACCAAAATATGTGAATCCCGTTACCTTCCTTGAAATGGGATTGATCATTTGACTTGGACCAGACGACATTGTTTTCATACTTTGGAGCCCCGCTGTTGTAGAGGGGGGGGGGGGGGAAGGTTCAAACGTTTCCCTTCAGGCTCCTTGGTGGGGGCTCAGGTCTGGAGTTCATTTTAAAAAAAAAAATTGGACCAGACGACATTGTTTTCATACTTTGGAGCCCCGCTATTGTAGAGGGGGGGGGGGGGAAGGTTCAAACGTTTCCCATCAGGCTGCTTGGTGGGAGCTCAGGTCTGGAGTTCATTTTTTAAAAAAAATGATTTCAAGTCGGCATAGTCTTCCTAGAAAAACTTCCCAGACCAAAACTGAGTCCACGGGTGGTCAAAAAGGCAATCCGCATAATAATAAACATTAAATATATTTGTTGTTTGCAGGCATTTTATTTTTGAAGTGTATACCTTTCTTTACGCCTACTACCCCGACCACCCCCCCCCCTTTTTTTTTTCTCTAAATGGCAAAGTTTTTTTTTAAAAAATATTGATATTAACTTCGCTTTCGTCCGTGTTTCTTTCTGGCTGGGTGTGTCGCAAGATCTTCGGATGGCTAATTGACCCATTTCCCGTCAACCTTTCTAGCTGAAACGTGCTCGTTGCCGATGGCAACACATTCTTTCAAATGTTCAGCCTCACCCAACCCCCCCCCCTCAACTCCAAGCCCCAAAAATCATGTTTTACTGGTTTTTTTTAAGGGGAAGATGAAGGAAACATGACGTCACTTATTTAGGGAAATAAAATTCCCCATACCGGCGCTAAATGAGATTCTTAAAAATGTAACAAGTGCGTTTGTTGCGTAATAATTTGTTTTGCTTTTTTTCCTGGAATAGTTGGTGAAATAAATCTGTGGTGTACAAGCGGGTGGGGAATTAGGATATTAATATAAAATAAAAATAATGTTAAAAATGCATAATAAGGATTTATATTTCAAAAAAAGTAACTTTGTTTTTAAGAGGTTGTTTAGTTTGTTTTTTTTAAGGATCCGACACTGGATCGTGTGGTCTCTAATGTGACGTCGCTTAACACATTTCCAAACTTCACTTAATCCATTTTCTCGTGTTCCAAAATGCACCTCCAGGCCCCGTGTAATGTCATTGGACGGATTGCTGGATAGCTTCAGTCTTTCTGAGTAAAACATCAATACTCATTCTGACCACAAGCTTGACGTCAAGTGCGTAATTGAACTTGATTGACTTGTGTAAATCTACAGGGGCGTAACTATTCATCACTGCTAGCGGGGGAAACAGAAACAAGTTTCATATGCTGATTCCCAAAGTTCGATTGGGTTTAAGAACGCCACACCTAGTATCTGATCTGTTATTGCTATGAATCGATGAAAAGCGATCGATGCTTGATATGCATATTGTAAATAATCAATTTACACGTGGGGAACAAAAAGTTGTTGCCTTAGCTCAATTGAACCTTTATTACGGTGCGACCGTCTTCTTCTATTATCAATTGGTGTTGAGGTGGCGGTCGGCCTTGCGGTCTAGACCGAATCAAACGCATAGACAAGCAAACTAACATCACCGACGGCCCCGGGTGGATGGGACTCGTTAAGCTCGGATGGCAACTCATTTAGGAGAGGACAAACTCTGAAATCAAACCCGGAGATGGAGTCCCGTAGGCGGTATGAAATTAACACAATGAAAATTCCGACAACTCCTGTGACGTAGTGCGCATTAAGAGCAAAGTAAAACACATTTACAAAATTGCTGGTCGTCTTCTGCATCATGGTCTATTTCCAGTCGTCTTTTGACTAAGTCTTGCCAGTGTGGATCAAAAAAGGCAAGGACGAGAGAGTGAAGCTGGCGAACGGAGCGTCTCTCCCTCACTTTTAAACAAAATGCAACTCAAGTCATGGCTACAAGTCAAGGCTGCAAGTCAAGGCTGCTACTCAAGTCAAGGCTGCTACTCAAGTCAAGGCTGCTACTCAAGTCAAGGCTACTACTCAAGTCAAGGCTACTACTCAAGTAAAAAAGTCGCCTTGGTCTTATCCCCTTGCGGAGGACGAACATATATTCTTTATTGATCTGAATGATAGACCAAACTACTTGCTAGTGTTTACTTCAGGGCCAGCAGCCAATGTGAATCTAAGCAATAATTTTAAAAACTTATATAAAACAAATTGTGTTTCCCGCTAAACAAAAAAAATAAATCTTAAAAGGCTTCGAATATAACGTTAAATGTAGGCTAATACACTGGTGGTATTTAACAGGTCAGTGGTGCTTAATAGATCACTGGTGCTAAACGGGTCACTTGGTACCATATTTCTTAACGCCACTGGGATACTTTCTATTGAAAACGACCGCTGCTCTGTGGAGAGATTCCACGGTCTTATACCTCAAGGGTGGGGGTTGAGGAGGCGAGCCGTTCACCTGGGCGAACAATAGACGTTGTTTAACCACTCTTCCTAAGTGGGTCAATTGTTGAAAGTCACTCTGTCAATCTACGGGTTTTTTTGTTTTGTTTTTTTACTTACACAACTTTGAAACCTCATTGGAAGGAGAGTGCACTCTCACCCAGTTCGAGTGAGCTCTCCTGAGAATCATGCGGTTGGGGGATGACGGTGGGATGGGGCGTGGGGGTGGGGGTTGAGTCCTCACCACCACTTACTGTAAGGTCCGTGACAAGTTCTCTCCACCGATCTAACCCTATAAATTGCAACGCCACTTGTCTCGACGTTCAGGAATTGGATTGCAGGCAACTTACGGGAGGGGGCGCCACCCCCCACCCCACCCCCCACCACACCACATGGGTAGCCTGGATGTTATCTACAGAGGAGGATGAAAAGACATTTGCGGTGCGGAGAGGGATCGTTAGAAGATGGTGCTGTCCTTTGTGTGTGTGTGCGTGTGTGTGCGCGCGTGTGTATATGTATGTGTGTATGTATGTGTGTGTTTGCGTGTGTGCGTGTGTGTGCGCGCGTGTGTATATGTATGTGTGTATGTATGTGTGTGTTTGCGTGTGTGCGTGTGTGTGCGCACGCGCACAATGGAGCTACTTAAATGTGATTAACCTGTGCCGTGATCAGTCGATAAATTAGCCAATCAATAATAAAGAGTCGTTAACGGAACGGGCAGCGAAAACATGTTTCAATAATTCATATTTTTAATTGTTCTCGCCCCCGTACCATCTCACCACACCATCATGATCCCGTACCATCTCATCGTGTCATCTCTCCAGCGGTGCCGAACATGAAAAGTTAATGTTGCCTCAGAGGTCCCTACAGCGCAACATCGGGTCTTCCCGTAAACTTAACTTGAGGAATGACGAAGTCATGTAAACAGTGACGTATGAAGGGGGGGGGGGGCGGTACACCCCGGGTGGCACCTTTTTTTGTTTGTTTGTTTGGGCTCATACCAAAATACCAACTCTCCCAAAGGAAAAGCAAAAAAAAGTAAACTTAACTTGGGGAATGACGAAGTCATGTAAACAGGGACGTATGAAGGGGGGGGGGGGCGGTACACCCCGGGTGGCACCTTTTTTTGTTTATATTTAGAGGCGGCATTTTCGACCAAATGCTGAGTTGTTGTTTTTTTGCGTGCAAAATTCTCAGCCCGCCAATGGTGTCTGCGTCAAATATTGTAACTCTGTTTTCGACCTTTTCCCCTCGTCCGACTGAATGGAAACTTTGCATGATCGTTCAGTACCGGTGACAGTACGACCCTGCATGCTCAGTAGGTCCAGCAGCGACCTCCACTGGCTATTGAATGACCTCTGCGGGTCAAATTTCGCATCTCGATTTTCACCAACTTCCTGATCTTCTATTGAGCTGAAACTTGGTACTCTTCGGCTAAAAAGCACCCTAAATTTTTTTAAATTAAATTTTTTTCTTTTTTTTTAATAAGCTGGGACGCTGTCCTTTATTTATTATCCTGAACATGTGGCATATCATTTCTTCATCATACTTTAGTCAACGGTGTTGACCTTACAACTGGATCAGATGATCTTTCAAACAATTTTGTTTTTCCTCGCTCATGAAACTTTTTTCAGCACAAAATATTTTTTTAAATTTTAAAATAAAAATCAATTGAAGCACTTTGATTTGCCAGCCGTCTGGCAGCCAATATTTGAGGTGGTATCAATATGGAGTAGTGTTAACGAAGTTTTTTTGTGCTTTTTTACATGCAAGGAAACGCCGCTAAATGACATACTGTTTCAACTGATGGAGAACACAAGCAACAAGTAGTTTCAGCTGTGGGGTTTGTTTGTTTGTTTGTTTGTTTTGTTTGTTTGTTTTTTGAAACAAAAAGTGGTACCAAAGGTGTTACGTACCGTTATATCATTTTGAAAGTTGTAACACGTTTGAAGATTTTGATCGCAGAATGAACGATAAGCAACAAAAGTGCTGAAAAACCGGTATCCAAAGAACAAGGGACACAGAAGCAATCGATGCTAACACCACCCAGTTTAAATGAGACCATTAGATTTCTAATTTTTAAAAAAAAATACACACTTTAATATAAAGAAAATTATAACAACTTAAAGCACCCCAACTGAAATGATAAAATCCTAGAAGGATAAAAAAAAATTATTAATTTACACACATACATAAGAGTGCATCTTTTAATAATATTACGTCGCGTATATGTCTTTATGACAATCAGAAGGAACAAAAGATCTCTCTCGGCTAGAAAAGCTTCCAGCCTGTATATATGTGGTAGTTATTTAACCAGAGCCCAAATGTTGCACTTAAGCTAGACTTTTCCCAAAGATGATGCCACACCGTAATCCTTTCCGGGGTGAGGGGGGTGGGGGTCAACCCAAATGACCTTACTGGCAATTTTTTTTTTCTTTGAAGGGACCGTTTTCCCGTACGACATAATAGAGTTAAGAACCAAATAACCGCAGTGGATAGAATTATTTGTGTAGTCAAATGTTAACAAATAAAACTACAGTAATCTGATTGATGAACTAATCTTTGGACTTAACTAATCTGATTACTAAACTAATATGATTATTAAACTAACTCATTACTAAAGTAATCTTATTGATAAACTAATCTGATTAATAAATTAATCTCATTTACTAAACTAATCACATTACTTAACTAATCTTTTTATTAAACTAATCTGATTACTAAACTATTCATTTTATCAAACTAATCTGATTTCTTAGCTAATCTTTTTACTATACTAATATGATTACTAAACTAATCTCATTACTAAACTAATCTCATTAATGTTTATCATTACATTAAAGTAATTTTTTTTTTAAAATCTACTCCTATGTATTTTGAATTTGAAAAAAAAGAGAAATGTATTTGTAATATAACCATCATCCCGCAGGGAGCAAAATTTAACGTAGGCAGCAAAAGTTAACGTAGGCAGCAGCAAAGGTTAACGTAGGCAGCAAAAGTTAACGTAGGCAGCAGCAAAGGTTAAAGTAGGCAGCAAAGGTTAACGTAGGCAGCAAAGGTTAACGTAGGCAGCAAAGGTTAACGTAGGCAGCAAAGGTTAACGTAGGCAGCAAAGGTTAACGTAGGCAGCAAAAGTTAACGTAGGCAGCAAAAGTTAACGTAGGCAGCAAAGGCCAACTTCCTATGACAGCGTTGTCGGGTTAAAGGCTGTGGCTAAGCCATGACACTAATACGACTAATTAATGAATAGTTTCAATATATTTTTGGGGTGGGTGTGGTGGGGGTTATAGTATTTTTTTGATCTCCTGAATAACTTTGTCTCTAAAATGTTCCGACAAGGGCTGATCCGTTCCTAAATTCTATTGGTAAATAGTTGAATGGATGTTCGATACGTAATCCCCTATACAAAAAAAAAAAAATTCTGTAGACTTGATCCAGTCCACAGTCCCGACTTGTCTTATTATTTAATTATACTCTTGTGCTGGACGAACTCAACCAAACCCTCGGAGACAGGCGCCTAACTCCCAGCAGCAATGCCGTTACCTCGACAATACAACTCAAACACAATACCATACGCACACGTAAGCACGCACGCCTACACACACTCAGATACACACAAAAACACGCACGCACAGACACTCAAGCAAGGACATATACACTCACACGGCCTCCTACAGGGGTTCCCATGCACATCTATTTTGTCAAGAGTGACACAGCCGGTTCTTAGTTCTTACCATCTCCTAATCCGTTAAGGGCATGTGAACTATTTTCGCAAAACCTTCCCATGCCATCAATAATGCAAAGTCCTCAACGTAACAGTTTGAGAAGCGCCGATCTACTCCCCCCGGTGGGGAGGGGTACTTTTACCAACCCCCCCTCACACACATCGACAACACACCCACGCCTACCCACACACCAACACCCACACCGGCAAAGCTAGTTCCAAGTCTGTATTTCCACCCCTGCAATATTTAACACCGCCATCCATTGTTTTCTCCGGGGGTCAGTCGNGGGGGGGGGGGGGAGTTCAGCAATCAGCCCGGGACACGAGCGTCAGCGCTCCTTCCCCAGGTATCGAGCTACTCACCTGTTTGATCTGCTGTTCTCAAAGTAAGTCACGCATCCACCCCGCGTCTCTGGGGCCAGCTGCCAAACATGGCGGCCATCTCTCATCTATTTTAATCAGGTTCTTTTTAAGCGCAGCCCGCCTTGTAATTCCCTTGGCCTTCTTTTCTATACCCGGACTTATCTTTTGTTACCCATGAGCCTCTGGTTCTCCGATGGTTTTTTCACTCCGGCTCATCTCCCAGAAACGTGTTCACCATACTGGACTTTGGCCCATAGCTTTAACTGCAATGTGTTCACCATACTGGACTTTGGCCCATAGCTTTAACTGCAATGTGTTCACCATACTGGACTTTGGCCCATAGCTTTAACTGCAATGTGTTCACCCTACTGGACTTTGGCCCAAAGCTTTAACTGCAATGTGTTCACCCTACTGGACTTTGGCCCAAAGCTTTAACTGCAATGTGTGCACGATACTGGACTTTTGGCCCATAGCTTTAACTGCAATGTGTTGACCATACTGGACTTTGACCCATAGCTTTGACTGCAGTGTGTGCACTCTACTGGACTTTTGGTCCATAACTTTAACTGTAATGTCTGTACAATATATATTATATCAGCAAATCACTGATCACCATCAGTTGTAACATGATTATATATTAAATAATTTTTAAGTGGGGGGGGGGTCGTCATAGACAAGTTCCATTCACCTGGCAAGGTTTTACCACAGAGGTTCCCACGCTTTTTCGGGTCATGGAACCCTTGCTACATCCCGGTTTTCCCGGAGTCCCTGCGTGAAATTCTAAAAAGTGCACTGGCAAATAGCACGTACTTTTTGTTTCACTTTGAAAGGCTGTAGTCTGAATCTCCGGTCTGAAAGAATGAATGAGGTGAACGCAATCTGATGAGTGTTTTACGGATATACCGGTTAAGAATTTTACATGTTTCACTGTTAATGAGTGTCGCAAACAACTATGGGACTTCGGACACCAGGAAGTATTCGATTACTGAATTTATTCGATGTCTGTAATCATAACTGGGAGTTTACCCCGGCTGGCCTAATCTCGTTCCGTCGAATGGTCAGACTGACTGGCCCGCTACTCACGGCATGATAGAACTGCTAGGACTTGCTCCAAGGCCGGGGGGGGGGGGGGTGACTTATGAGAAACAAGAAAAGACTGTCTGAAATGTCTCGACGGGACCAAAATATGTGTCGGTAGAATTGACAAAATGTTAGGATGGTCAAAGAACATTTTGAATGACAGTCACCAAGAAAAGTGACAAGTGACAAGGTTTTGACATTATCTCTTTAACTGTGGCGCACAGTGGTTCTTTTAGACATATTCCTCCAGAGGTGGGGGGGGAGCATTACAGATTATTGGGTGAGGAGTGACTGTAGCCACAGGCGAAGCTAAAGAGGACAGAGGGGGCAGATGTCCGCGGACGCCAGGATGGGCTTTGATTAATTAGTGTTGGGCCCCTTGGTAATCATTTGACACAAGCCTAGCTTTAACCCCACACTGTCACATTGATTGGTGGTAAGAAAAGGGGGGGGGGGGGCGGAAATGGAGACCGCCGAAGACTCTCGAGAAAAAAAGGAGGCAGGGGGACCTTTAGGAAATTTTTGATAAATTGAAAAGCCATAGTTTATTTTGGAGCTTTATTGAATTTTGTGTTTCTTTCAGATATTTTAGGATGGGGCATTTCAGACTTTCGAGTGGGAAATGTCAGAATTGCCCATGACAATGATCAATCAAGGACATATCTAACTCTGCCCCCCCCCCCAAACAGCCCAACAAGAGCACATTAATTTCCGGTGTGATGCCCTTGAATGTATGTTGGTTTTTTTTGCCTCAGATTAGTATTGCCCAAAAAATCTTTATATTCCCCGGCAAATTTTTGATTTAATTCAAAACGCAAGAATGCAATTTAGCACACACCAGAGCATGCATCATTCTACAGTTGAAAGGACAGCAACGGGACAGATGCCAGTCGCAAATTAAGGTGTCCGTCGACCCCCAGAACCGTCGTGTGGACCCTGCAACCCCTATGGCTGCAGAGAGCCTCGGATATTATTTTAAAGTTGTGATGTGGACACTTTGTTAATTATCAAGTTTGAATGCAAGGCGGAAAAAGGGGGGTGGGGGAGGCAAAAACCAGGCCCCGTGACCTTGTTGTGTTATGCAAATATTTATTATTTTTTTAATATTACTAAACAGCAAGATTGGATTAAAATGAATTGACATGGGTATTAAGATATTAGATTGGATGAAAGGAACACGTGAGGAACACGTGAGGAACACGTGAGGAACACGTGAGGAACACGTGAGGAACACGTGAGGAACACGTGAGGAACACGTGAGATCGAGTTACTTAGCCACAACGTCTCCCTCTCTAATCTACTTTAGAACGTTTTTTCTTTAATTCAAAGAATAGTACAAATCTATGTACGGGGGACGTTGTGTTGCTCTTAGTGGGGAATAAAATACCGATTCAAGATTACAATCCGCATATCAAGCCATGCACTAATACAGACATGGGGCTCATGTCCAGCCATGCACTAATACAGACATGGGGCTCATGTCCAGCCATGCACTAATACAGACATGGGGCTCATGTCCAGCCATGCACTAATACAGACATGGGGCTCATGTCCAGCCATGCACTAATACAGACATGGGGCTCATGTCCAGCCATGCACTAATACAGACATGGGGCTCATGTCCAGCCATGCACTAATACAGACATGGGGCTCATGTCCAGCCATGCACTAATACAGACATGGGGCTCATGTCCAGCCATGCACTAATACAGACATCTGGGGTTTTGTCAGTTCAAATCAGTGCTGGCCGTCTGCTAATCAATTTTTTACAATATAGCTGACAGCTAAATAGGTGAAATGTAGGTCCCTGGTTACAAAGATACATTTTCTTATTTATATTGTAGTTTTTCTTTTTAATTTAAATGTTTATTGGTATAAACCAGATATACTTCTCGTTTATCTCAACTCATGAAAGATTTGCTGATTCAAAAGTATATCCCCGACTTTAAAATGTCTTTGAAGAATCTTAATTTACATTTTATTTTTTCAAACCTTTAAGAGCAATATTACCGTGAGTGTATATTTGATTGCCTGTATGTGTTATGAAAGCTGCATAAATATTGAAAAATATGTTCGTCTAATTTATAGTTCGAAGTTTCCCGAAAAATGTTCAGTGCTGCTGAAGTTGAAGAGGAATTCCCAAAACAACAACATTTTGATGACATCTGCACTGACTCAAAGAACGATGTCTGTGAAACTATGCAGGGAAAACAACAAATGCCATGATAATGTACTAAAGAAACGACTCGCAATCTCAGACAACGGACTTTACAAAACAGAAGCCTTTCAAAGGTGAACTTTACATGGCTTCCCTTATCGCAGTGGTTTCCAACCTGTTTAGCGCCTTTATCCCCCCCCCCTTTTTTTTTATATTACTAACGGTAAGGCGAACCAACATCCAGGACGTTGCCTATAAATAGGTGCTGACAAGTGAAGTGGGGAAGTACGAACCAGAACGATCACTGTACACAATATTTAAAATGAAAAAGTGGTACAACTGAGATAAAAATGAACTTTTAAAAGTTCTCAAGCAATCCCTGACCCACGAGGCGGGGTGGCGACCAACACGTTGAGAACCGCTGCCTTAACGGAAGTACCCAAAAAATAGGTCCTATAAATTATTTGGAAATAGCCTGACGAAAAATAAAATTTGAAGAGTTCTTTTTGAGATCACAACACCTGACATGGAATCAATGTTGGCTCCCCCTGTGATGTCTCTCGTGTCTTCGTAGAGGCCTCGGGCACATCCGGGGCAACCAGACACCCAAATGAAAGAGTGAAATGGATTATGGGACATAGCCGGAAGATGGCGAGTGACACCAATCGTGTTTTGCTACGCACACGTGTATCCATGTGTATCCATGTGTAACTTCATTACATTTACAATCACCTGTTGATTTTTATTTTTATATTTATATTATTTTTTTATTATTTTTTTTTTTGGGGGGGGGGGTTGGGGTTGGTTGTTGGGGTTTTACATAATGTATTTATTTATATAATTAAAATTTTTTTTATGCAAACGAATATTTTTTTTTAAA
>CAXITT010001389.1:30694-64115 GCA_964033795.1 Lymnaea stagnalis
CCCCCCCCCCCCCCCCCGCAATGAAATCGGAAAAACGACCCCCCTTAATATAAAAGAAAAAAAACTGCAACATGAGGCGAATAACTTCTCCCCCTTTTACTACGCCACTGATATACTCTCATCGACATCTTATGTCTGAAAATACAATGAAATAGTTTTATCAAAGAGTTTGACCGTAAACCCAGCAAACCATCGACTGTCTTAATCTTGGAGATCCGATGAACCATTCTGTCCTAACGGGTAATTACCAACACTGACTGACGGCCGGCCGGCCGACTCCCCTCCCCCCCCCCCCCCCCCCCCCGTGTCCAGTCAATGCTGCTCGTTTCAAACGTGACAATTACAGATGGGGGATTATGACGGGATTACCAATGCCACAGAGAAAGGCCCAGGAATAATCTATGTATTTTGTGTTACAGGCGGAGTCTGATAACCTCATGGAAATATGCGAATAGTTAGCTGTGATGTACCGGTGGTCAGTTTTAAGTTGTGATCTAATAGTGGTCAGCTGTGATGTAATAGCGGTCAGTAGCGATGAATCAAGGGTCAATTGTGATGTATCATTGGGCAGTTGTGATGTAATTGTGGTCAGTTGTGATCTAATAGTGGTCAGTTGTGATGTAATAGCGGTCAGTAGCAATGAATCAGTGGTCAATTGTGATGTATCATTGGTCAGTTGTTATTAATCAGTGGTCAGTTGTGATGTAATAGTGGCTAGTTGTGATAAAAAAATTCTTTTTGAACTATATAGTAAAACAAAATAATGCGCTCCAAAAGAGATGTGACGCTAAATTAGATGGTGGGAACTGAAAATAAAATTCGATAAAAACTTCCGTTCGATCAAATTTCCGTTTGATCAAACTTCCATCGATCGATTATCCGTCCATGAAATTTTCTTTCAAATAAATTTCCTGTAACCGAGAAATAGATAAATAGATCAGACGGCAAATAAAATTATGGAACGCAATTTGTAATATGAGGAAAGACCTTTCGTAAAAACACGACGAACAGCAGGCCAAGTGTGTCTGTAAAATTCTCATCTAGTTTCGTGATCAAATTTTACCTACGCATTACGTGTCATCATCGATTCGCTTTGATTTGATTAGTTTGTATTCCCACAACTCGATGAACTTTTTTTTTTAGATCCAGGACTCAATAATGGCCCTCGTTGAAGAGAAGAGATTCATAAATTTTGTCTCCAGTGCCAAATCACTTGGCACCATGGAACTTCCTTTGACTTATTCTTACAATACTGAGATTTACTTTTCGCAAATGATTTAATGCATTTTTTTTTGGCGCATATTCAATTTAAAATCTTTCGACTGGATTTAAAAAAAAAAATAATAACGCATTAATGTAAATAGATTGATTACAGGATTCACTTTTTTCTATTTCTGTAACTGCAGCAAAGAAAATGTTTGAAAATATAAACAAAATATAACTAAAAAGACTAAAATCTAAACCGGTATCGTGCTTAGAATATTGTCCTGTGTAACAGCACAATCTTGGAGTATGTCTATCATTCTAAGTCCGGTAAACCTAGATTTTTTTAGTTTTTTTTCTCCAATAGCAGGCTCTTAAGTAGGAGTTGACTGATTACGGTCAACAAACAAGTTATCGGTACTGAAAAGATCTCAGACTCCTAATTTGAATGATTAGACGATCATAAAATGTGCATACATTATTTGCTTCAATTAAATCTGGCAAACTAGAATAAATGACCCGATGTTATTGGGGTTATAATGGTAGGTCATTTGTGATAATTTCTAACTGCTATTGCAAAAAATCATCCCAATTCATAACTTTAAAAATGTTATGATATTTACGTTTCTAACATCATTAAGTTTTGAGAAGTATTTATCTGCAACAAATAATGCACCTACCCTACTCCCTTTCACGCCCCTAAACTACATTTTTCCCTCTAAACATGACCTTAAATTTCCCAATCTAAATTATCACTAATTATTTAACTTTTGTCACTAAAGAAGTTAAATGAGGGAAAATTACTACGCAAGAGAAATAGTTGAGATTTACTCCTTTTCATGCCCTTGAATTAAATTTTTTTTTAATCTAAAAATTGTTTTTAAAAAAAACTAATCTTAAATTTACAACAAAACCACTATATATCATATAAATATATTTTGTATTACAGGAATTCGATATATATCGATATCTTCAACAAAAATTTGACCACAATTTTGCCTTTTTAAAAAAGTTAAACATTATCAGAAAATCGTGAAACAAAGAATTCTTTTATCTGAAGAAGAATCTCGAAACCGTTTTTCACGCCTTTAACCAATTTGAGTGTCCTTAAAAAAAAAGAAACTTGTTCCTCTCATAAAATACGCATCTCTTGACTTTTTGGGAAAGTCAAAACAAAAACTATTTTTTTTGAAAGTAAATATTAATCCATGTCAATTTCTCAAAATTAATTTTCAAGTGTGTAAAATGATAGGGTTTTGATATTCATGGATATACTTTTATAAATGTACACAAGATTTGTTAACGCCATTGATTTTCTTAATTGGTAAACATATTGTTACGCACTGACTTGTATTGGGAGAAATTAATCTCCTATTTTAATTTTAATTGGCTCGTTGTAAAGAGTGCCTAACAAAGGACGATACCATAGAATCAACAATATTAAAGATACGACCCAAAACAGTTTCTAGTTACAATTAATTAAGATTTATTTTGTCTTAAGATAATTACAAAAGAAAAGAAAAATATAATTACAATCTTCAACTTACAGTATGGTAGATCTTGTACCGGTACACAGTTAACACAGTTAGAATAATGTGCCAATAAATAATGCGAAATAAACACATATGAGCACACAAATACACAAAGAAATAAGTAGATCTTGTACCGGTACACAGTTAACACAGTTAGAATAATGTGCCAATAAATAATGCGAAATAAACACATATGAGCACACAAATACACAAAGAAATAAAACACGCCTCGTAATGTTAAGAAAATCTATCTGAAATCTCCGTCCCTTTTCTGTATCTGTCAATCCTTATATACATGTAGCGTAAGACGCTTCCAGAAGGACCTATAACGTGTTGTTTACATATCTCGGGTTAAGGAGTACATTCGAGAAATTACCCGAAGACAATCTACCCAATGCGTAATTGGAAGCCGATTGTAAACAAGCTACTTCAAAGACCTAAGCCACACCCCTTTGTGAACACAGCGTCTCATGCGGGGTCAATCAGAGGGCACGCACGAGAAATATGATGTAAACAAGCTCTCTATAACAATATGTTTATTTGTAAAAAGAGAATTTAACATCTCTTTTTTTCATAAATGTAGTACCATAGGTTTTAAATATATTGTCATCCACGTAAAAATGTAAACATCCTTTTTCCTATCTCTGATATGTATGTGCCCAATAAGGTTAATTATTAATCAAATTTATTCCTTTATTTTAGACATATATTGCATTGCCTTGGGCAAAATGAACTTACCCATATTTGTAAAAAGAGAATATAACATCTCTTTTTTCACAAATGCAATACCATAGGATTTAATTATATTGTCATCTACGTGAAAATGTACACATCCTAATTCCTACCTCCGTAATGTATGTACCCAAGAAGTTGAATTATTTATCAGATCCATTCCTTTATTTTGAGACGTATCTTGTGCTGCCTGGGGAAAAGTGACCAACCCTCCCCCACCCAGATTTAAATAAATTTAGAACATCTTCCACGGGTTTGTTGTCCCTTCCATACCCAAGCTACCATATTTTGAACTTCATATGGTTCGTTCTTATTTGTATGAGTTGCAAGTGGATTAGTGAATGCTATTTAGCTATGGAGTTGCGCTGGACTGATTGACTTAAACCGCATTTTTTTTATTAGAATTATATTTAGAGGCTTATGTTTTATTGCGTTATAAATTTAATAATAGTATAATTTTGAAATAAAAAAAAGGCAAAACTTTTTAAATGTTAAAATATACAAAGAAAAATTAATGTGTTTTACTAAGAATTCAAAAAGCAATCAATTATACTTATTAATTTTAGTTTTAAGAAGGGAAAATACATTATCAGTTTTGTCACGCGCGGTTTTTAAATTTAAAGAAACCTAAGAGTTTTGGCGAAATAGGCTATTCGCGCTATGACGTCATTTGCGGGATTATTTAGAACAAATTAAATTTATTTTTATTTCGCAATATTAACAACGCACTAAAAACGACTGATGCTTGGGTTTTCCCGATAAATGTGATTACGGTGTAATTCTCTGATCATAATTTTTTAATTTTTTAAATTTTTTCATAACTTTCAAACACATATAAATGCTTAAAATAGTTCCTTAGTTGATACTTTAAATGTATTTGTAATTTATAATAATAATACTAAAACGTTTACTAAAATAAAAGCGGATTTAAAATATTTTTTGCCAATTTAAATTTATTCGATTTCCGTAAAATAATAGAAAATAACTATGATTGTTTTTAGGAATCCGAACGTACTTATATCGTTTCTCTCTTTTCAGTGTTATGTCACTCTAGCTCATTCTTATATATATGGTGATATGTAACGACATTTTGGTTAAAATCTGAAAATCTGGCTATCACTCAAAGAAATGGATTAATTTCACATTAGCGTAACTACAAACGTGATTTGTATTTTTTTCCCAGCGGTAAAACCCACAGGCACATAAAAAAACCGCATGATTAGCTCAAGTCTATACCCATCAGGCTTAGCGCCTAGGGGGTCACGTGTGGCGGCCATGTTGGACCAGAACTACGTCAGAATCCTGTCTGTATCCAGGCTATAATTGCACGTATACTCTCCAATGTTCCAGTAATTAACTTCATTCTCAGTAACGTTGGTTTTGGTGGTGACAGATAGACAGATTTCTCAACAACGATGGTGTTGGTGGTGGCAGACAGACAGATTTCTCAACAACGATGGTGTTTGTGGTGAAAGAAAGACAGATTTCTCGGGTAGCTTTGGTGGTGACAGATAGGCAGATTTCTCAGCAACGACGGTGTTGGTGGTGACAGGTAGACAGCTTTCTCGGGTAGTTTTGGTGGTGACAGATAGGCAGATTTTTCAGCAACGACGGTGTTGGTGGTGACAGACATACAGATTTCTCGGGTAGTTTTGGTGGTGACAGACAGACATATTTTTTCAATTTGTTTTGCGTTAGACTGTAAGGGAGGAAGATGTCGTAAGACTCTATTTCATGGAACCTAACCGTTTTTGCCCCACCTGAGCACGTCATTTGAACTAGACAGACAAGGGACGTCATTTGAACCAAACAGAGAATTGACGTCATTTAAACCAAACAGACAAATGACGTCCATTTCAAGTGGATGAGACTTTGATAAACACTACTAAACACTACTAAACACTACTAAACACTACTAAACACTACTAAACACTCCTCAAATAAAGTTAGCATCTATTAATTGGTAATAGGTCATGATGCGACATGAGATCAAATCATGGAATTTCAGTGGAAAACAATTCAATTAATTGCCACAACATAGGTCTGGAGTTGAATACATTATACAGGCGCTCGTGAGTTTAATACAGAGATGTATTGGAACGACTCAGGCCTCAACACTCCCCTTTCGCCCACACTTTGGTTTTAGAAATGTTACCTGTGTTTCAATATTTCAGTTTTATCATCTTATCAATCTTACTTCCTAAAGTAGGTTAATCATGGCCAAAAATTATTTGCACTTTTTTTGAGGTGCAATTTCACTCTCAATAAAATCCCAGACAACCAAAAAAAAGTTAATGTATGATGGTGTGAGAGCCTCTGATCATTGCCAGTAAAGAGAAACAGAAGACACGATAATTGCCGTATTCCAATCCCTCTAGTCTTCTGACCATTATTCACGCTTGATATAATCCTCATAAACCATTCCTCAACGTGATGAGCCAACGATTCTCTCTTTGTTCATGGAAATTCGCACACAAAGCAAATTTAATTGTTCAAATACTTTCAAATTCTCGATTAATCTAATCTAAACTGTTTGTTCTGAAAGATAATGGCCGCCATTTTTGGGTTGTTTTTTTTTTATCCATCTTTATTATTTCATAGTTGACTATGTCAAACCTAATGGTACGTGTTATTTTTGGACATCTCAGTAGATGATGTATGGGGTGAAACATAAATCAAATGTTTCCTACGGTGTTTCCCAGCCTAGAGGCATTTTGAAAAAAAAAAAATTATTCTTTAACTTTAAAACAACGATAATTGGAAGCCGTTTATTTGCACCGGTGAAAACGTTCATTTACTCCTTCAGATTATCGTAAAAGCAACCACCGATGCCGTTAAAGCGACGTGATATTATGAGAACAAAAGGAAACAAACAACAACAAAAAACTACAAAAAACTACAAAAAACCAGAGTTGTAGAGTGGCTTAAGTTCGACCTTTAAGTCGCATTAACGTCGCGTAATGCGTCGCTAATCTGCAATGCAACTTAACCACAATCGCCCAGATAGTGAGCTGGGCGGGGGGGGGGGGATTAGCTGACGTTTCAAGCGGTTTAACCGGGGACAGGAAACAAACTAAACCGGTAACAAGGTGATTACGTCAGGCAGACCTGCCGCAACTTCTAGCTATACCTCTAAGGTGGTATGTTTGCGGCGGAGTGCGGCAGGAAATGTCAGAGACAAAAATCAGCCATGCTTATCTTAAGAGGAACTACCCGTTGCTGATACGCTGAGCAGCTTCAAAGTGATACTAACGAGGCCGTGGTGACGTTGTGTGGAAAGGGAGGGGGGGGGGGATCCCGACTTATTTTCAATCAGATACAACAAAAAATGCTGTATAAAAAAAAGGAATTGATCAGATGATCGTAATGTGCGATTGTAGATAGGAGTTATTCGGATATTTTGAAATCTGTACGTCAAATGCCATTGGTCGTTTAATCAAAAGGCTTTGGCTATTGTTAGAGATTCTAAACCTAAATACCGTTGATTATTTTATCAAAAGATGTTAGCTGTCATTAAAGATTCTTAACGCTGCTCTATGGAAGCTATGGGAAATGTTCACGAAGATTTAAGAANATATATAAAAAAATATATATATATATATATATATATATATATATATATATATATATATATATATAATAGCTAAAATAAAGAATTTAAAAATTTAATTTAAAAAAACACCCATTACTGTGAAGCCCTCAGTATCTGAAGGTATCTGAAGGTATCTGAAGGTATCTGAAGGTATCTGAAGGTATCTGAAGGTATCTGAAAGCACCCTTCATTATACGCCCCTGACTATGTGATAATTCTACTGTACTATATTTTTGAAATCAAATAGAATAAAACTGGAAAGCTTGCACCAAACAACAGCTCACCGAAGACCTTCTTTAAAAGATATTTACAAGAAGCGCACCGTTCAGACTATCGGTCTACGATAAATGTGTACACCAAAAATAACTTAACTTCAACGTCATCCAAGCCATTCAATATAAACTATGTGTTGTGTTGTGTTGTTGTTGTTTTTTTAGTTACAGCTTTTTGGGATAAGGGTATTATGACCATACCGTCCAGGAACCATCTGTTGGACAGGAGGAATGATCATGTCAGATTTGTTTGCGATCCATTGTTTGGCTTTCTTGTGATTAATCGACCCAACTACAAACAAACAAACAAAAATAGACACACTGAGCTTTATATAGTAGAAAAGCTCAGGGCGATGTATTTCACGTCATTCGCTGTAAATAATGGTAGGTTGCGCCTCTTAGGTGGGATATGTTCACTGGAAAGGGGGGGGGGGGAAACCACTTGCGGGGGGTTCTTTTATCTTTTACCAGGCTGGGGGCTTGCAGTGATCCTTTCTTCTGCTTTGAGAGTAACACTTACAGGGGTGCGTTCATATCATGATACGAGATGGACACTTGCAAGGGTTCTTTTATCTGTTACAAGGGTTAAATTTAAAGGGACATTTTCAGCCTTGCTGATAGCGTCACTTGAAGAGCCCGACAAGCCCCTACAGTGCTGATAGCGTCACTTGAAGAGCCCGACAAGCCCCCACAGTGCTGATAGCGTCACTTGAAGAGCCCGACAAGCCCCCACAGTGCTGATAGCGTCACTTGAAGAGCCCGACGAGCCCCCACAGTATGGATGCTTCAGACATTGATGAAATTCTTTCAGGAGCCGTAACAAATGTGGAACGTTAAACAAGTACGTGTTTGGTTTGTTGTTGTTTTTTGTCATTTACTCTGAGGTATTAAACTCCCACCATGGGGTATTAAGCTCCCACCATGGGGTATGAAGCTCCTTCTCTGGGGTATTAAGCTCCCACCATGGGGTATGAAGCTCCTTCTCTGGGGTATTAAGCTCCCACCATTGGGTATAAAGCTTCCACCCTGGGGTATGAAGCTCCCACCATGGGGTATTAAGCTCCCACCATGGGGTATTAAGCTCACCCCCTGGATTAAGCTTAAACCCAGGGGACATGACGTAGTGTGGAATAATTTATTCTCTTTTATTCCGAAATAACATGCAAGGTCTTAGAGGGTGTTTCAGTAATACTTTTTGCTTACATTAAGCTCACCCCCTGGATTAAGCTTAAACCCAGGGGACATGACGTAGTGTGGAATAATTTATTCTCTTTTATTCCGAAATAACATGCAAGGTCTTAGAGGGTGTTTCAGTAATACTTTTTGCTTACAGGTAGAGATGAAATGATTTTATATAGAGATGAAGTGGTTTTATATAGAGATGAAGTGGTTTTATATGAGATGAAGTGGTTTTATATGAGATGAAGTGGCTTCATGGGGGATAAAGTGACTTTACAGGAGATGAAGTGGTTTTACAAGAGACGAAGTGGCTTTACAAGAGATGAAGTGGCTTCACGGGAGATGAAGTGGCTTCACAATAGATGAAATGGTTTTACAAGAGATGAAGTGGCTTCACAAGAGATGAAGTGGCTTCACCGGAGATGAATCGGCTTTCCACGAGATCATGTGGCGTAACTGGAGATGAAGTGGCTTCACATCCACAGATCAGGCTAATCTCGGCATGTGTGGAGTGGGAGAAATATGTAATCTTTCAAGAGTCATAAAAAAAATTTACGAATTTGAGTAAATTTACAATCCACATGTGGCCCCAGTACACAACGTTTAACACACTGCTACAACTGTACATTTTAGGAGTCTTCCATTAATGACGCACTGCAGTGGCGTAGCTAGGTTCAGTGCCACCCGGGGCTTCCAAGATCTATGTCACCCCCTTTCATGAAAAAAAACAACAAAAACTCTGCAGTGTCCCCAAAAATGCCGCCCCTCCGTATTAAAGGAAAAATGTGTCCCCGGTGTTGACTGTCCGGGGATTGCCCCCCTCCGCATTCCCCTTCCTACGCCTCTGCGTCCCGGTACCGTTGCCGATTTAAGATCTATCTCCTAAGCTCACCACGTCAACAAAAATGTCACACCTGATAATATGTATGTCTCAACTTCACAATTCCCCGCTATGGATTACCCATTAGAAGAGAAAAAAAAAATATTTCCAATGTGTTTGAGAACCACTGAATTAAAATGATCGATGACCAGTTAGCATTCAGATGAACGATACCGCGGCTTCCCTCTGTTCATATTATATTGGCTATTTGCTTTTCGACACATTGCCTCTGGTGTTTACGGAATGGTGCTCAAATTAAGAGCCAGGAATCTCAATCTCTCCACCCAGCTGTGGTATTGTGTCCACCACGTTGTCGGAGTGTCCACCCCTGCGCCGCCCCGCCCCCCCTCCCGAGCTGTCGTATTGTTGTCCCACTTCTCTCTCCCTCCTCCAAAGTATTTTATTCGGAGGCGCTCCCCCCACCTCCCACACAATGTCGTATTATAGTGACACCTCCCCTCCCCCGTGATGGAGTCGTCTGCTGATTATGATTGTGTGTGTGGATGCCGTTTGCTCATTTTTGGAAGAAGGCAGACGGAATAACAGACCAGGGACTTGGTGGTCAGCCAAATTCTGATGTTGCACTGTGCGCTGTGTGAGAAGCCCCATACGATCATTAGAGCTATGCTATTGTGTGCTGGTCTTCCCATAGTTTAATGTGTGAGAGCCTTTAATGCTTAGTGCCCCTCCCTTCAATGGTGTAACTATTGTAAGTTTTCCGAGTAGACTGCAACATACAAGACATGCAACATACAAGACATGCAACATACAAGACATGCAACATACAAGATATGCAACATACAAGATATGCAACGTACAAGATATGTAACATCCAATAACTGTAAGATTACAAGCTCTGTAACATACAAGATATGTAATATACAAGATCAAAAGCTTTTATGAGTGCACATCGATCGATGCCAGAGATCCCTCAAAGTGAATCTCGAATTCGGTGAATGTGGGCGCCATATAGTAATAACCACTCAAACGTCATGGTGTGATCGAGATAAATAACTTGATAGCATCATGTTGAAGAGAGCAGAACTTGAAAACAAAATAAATACGGAACTGGTTTTTTTTCTAATTAGCTCTGTGAAAGGGGCATAATCACATTCAGTGTTTTGGGTAGTTTACCCTGATTTAAAAAAAAAACAAAAACACATGATTACAGAGAAATGAGTCAAATTCTAGAAAGCCAGTCAAGAAAAGCATGATTTCTCCGTATTATTTAAAATGACCTAATAATACGTTTGTTTGTGTGTTTGTTTGTGTTTGTAGGGGTTGGTCTTTTGGAGCTCTCTCTCTCTCTATCTATCTCTCTATCTTTCTCTCTCTCTCTCTCTCTCTCTCTCTCTCTCTCTCTCTTGGATTGTGTCATCTCAGAGAGTTAAACTTTCTCACACAGCAAAGTCTGGAGACCTACAAAGACGTACGTATTCAATTTGGACTAACCGCTATTTTTCCTTTCTCAAAAAAAACAAAAAACAAATCTCAGAAGCCAAAGAAATCTGGCATACAACAAACTCACTTAGAAAAAAAGAGAACCAACCCTTTGAACTGTGCATTTTCAAAATATGCTGTATGCGCTTAAAGATGTGCCATAACCTTTCCATAAATACGGCACTTGGTTGAATTTGTTTATAGTTTCCCGTCTAATTCAGGATAAACAATTTTATTACACTAAATATTTTTTTTTTGAAATCCATACTCTTAAATAACTCGGCCCTACTGTATACATAATCTTATATAGCTTCTCCATACTGTAGACATAATCGTATATAACTCGGCTCTACTGTAGACATAATCTTATATAACTTGACCCAACTGTAGATCCTGAATCGTAAAATATAATTTCATCTTCCCTCATTCGCCCGTTTTAATTTGTTGTAAATTGGGACTTACCAACTCCGTCATGACTGTGAACGGTTAATCTAAGCTACTATGGATACATTGTTGCTTGCAGTGCACATCAACCGCCGCTAATGGGCTGGGATATTCAGACACATCAGTCGTCAGCCTGTCTATTGTTGTGTGTGTTCTCCCATTCAGTAACTCATATTTTAGTCATCAACCGGCCAGACTCACCGGTGCGGTTTTTTTTCCAGACCGGAAGTGACGATATCTTCAAGTGGGTCACACCGCTCTTTCCCGGGTGAGTCGAATCTGTCTTCTGAATGATGCGCGTTTTAAGCCCGTGTTCGCAATGTCTAAGCTGCGGAGAGGTTGTTACCGGAAACGAGGGAATAAAAATCCGCCTCAATTACCCCCCCCCTTCCTCCTTTTCCCACCCCCCGTGGCGTTCCCCTTGAGCAACTCCTTCAGCGTCAACGGGCAAACATCAAGGCATTGACCTGGTTCAAAAACCCAATCGTGTGTCCACTGTTCAATGATGACGTAGATGATGACTTTGGCGGGTTTAAACGGTCCCACTAAGTGGATGGGCAGGTTACGTCATCGTGGGTATTACTTGGAGTGGGTCACGGTGTGTCCGAGAAAGGCTTTTTTTTTAAGCCAATGAATTGCTCAGATGAGAATACATAGTTTGTAGTTCTCTTTTGAGCGGCTATAGCAACATAATGACTATTGAAATGCGAGACGGTGGGCCGAGCAATAGAATAGAAGAGAATATGAATGCCAGAAAGAGGCAGCCATTTTTGAGTCTCAGAACTCAGAATGCTAAATTGACCCGTTACGAAATCCATAAATTGAAAGAATTCATTGGAAAATACTATTTCTTTTACTCTGTCGATTTTGAATTAGGACAATGCGTTTGAATTTAATACTTTTATTTACTCAAAATTTTAAAAGTTTACAATTAACAAATCTATGATATAAGCCATAGATTTCCTGTTAACAAATGTATAATATAAAGCCATATATTTCCTGGCCAAAAGAAATATGTTGGATTCATTTATCCGCTGCTGAAGGGAGTTAACCATTCTGTGACAAAGGTGACATATGAACCCACGTCAAGAACAATGGACGCAGCTGATGGTCCAGCCAGAGGCGTTAGTTTCAGTTGCATAAAATAATGACATTCAATCTGGGCCCGAGGCCACAGCCAGGCCACAGCCAAGCCAATGCCGTCTTACCGTTGGGAAATCGTTGAGTGTGTTGAAATATTGTGGTTCTCAATTTAATGTTGGAGACTCAGTCTAGAGTGCACCACGTTCTCAACCTGGTGTCGGAGACACAGTCTAGAGTGCGCCACGTTCTCATCCTGTGTCGGAGACACAGTCTAGAGTGCACCACGTTCTCATCCTGGTGTCGGAGACACAGTCTAGAGTGTGCCACGTTCTCATCCTAGTGTCGGAGACACAGTCTAGAGTGTGCCACGTTCTCATCCTGGTGTCGGAGACACAGTCTAGAGTGTGCCACGTTATCATCCTGGTGTCGGAGACACAATCTAGAGTGCGCCACGTTCTCATCCTGGTGTCGGAGACACGGTCTAGAGTGCGCCACGTTCTCATCCTGGTGTCGGAGACACAGTCTAGAGTGTGCCACGTTCTCATCCTGGTGTCGGAGACACAGTCTAGAGTGTGCCACGTTCTCATACTGGTGTCGGAGACACAGTCTAGAGTGTGCCACTCTGAACTTGAAAAAACATTATCATCTGTGCGCTTGTTGTTTTGTTGTTGTTAGTTCTGTGCTTGATTGAGCTATTGAATGTTTAAATTGTTCTATTTAGGTGCATGGTTTTCTTTAATTAAAGAAAGACATAATTAGCATTAGATTAAAGAACTATTTATTTGTTCCCGAACATTTACGTCAGAAAACAAAATCAAAAGAGACAGTCCCCATCGGGGCCCGAGACAGCCCCCATCGGGGCCCGAGACAGCCCCCATCGGGGCCCGGCAAAGAGGTTTTGTCTTGGTGATGTTTGTTTAGATCTATAGACTGGTGTGCACCCCCGAGGTCGCCATGAGGGAATGCTCACACCACGATTACTAGAGAAACTTGTTTCATGTGCACAGTGGTGAGTGAATCATTATCATAGCCAGAGAAACTTGTTTCATGTGCACAGTGGTGAGTGAATCATTATCATAGCCAGAGAAACTTGTTTCATGTGCACAGTGGTGAGTGAATCATTATCATAGCCAGAGAAACTTTCTGGTGGACACTGAAGTTTCCAAAAACAGAAAAACGAAGTTCGCAAGAGGATGTTAAAGGAAGTGTGCAGTTGTCATCCATTGATACAAGTTTGATGCTTAGAAAACAGTTTTCAATAGTATTGTTATGTTTTAAAGCTGACCGATCGACTGACTTGAAAATAGTGGCAAAGGGTTTGACATGACATCCAGTCATTCAGATACCAACCCCGCCACCACGACTGACGGTCCTGACTCCAAAATTAACCCCCACGTAACCATGACTACTGGTCCTGACTTTTAGGTTAAAACCAACGTGACTAGGGCTTGCAAGCCCTAAGCCCCCAAACCATATTCCCACATCCTAAACTTAAGGGTAAAACTCCGGGCCTAAAAACTCGGCAACTCAAAACCTTGGCAGCCATAACTCTCGTGTTCCTGGGTGTGAAAAGCTCTGTGATGGTCACAAGGCATGGCGACGAGGCACCCGAGTAGCACCAGCCAAGACGCGTGCATTATTTAAGAAAATTCCTTGCATGGCGGAACAATGTTCTCACCTCCATCTTATGGACGCCGTATTATTGCAGTCTGTGGGGAGGTGGGTCGTGGGGAGGTTTTGATGAACGTATGCTATTTTAGCTCTGAATAATATGACACAAACTCAGGTCAAGAAAAGTACCCAGTGGCATAATTTTGAGGGAGAGAGAGTGGAGAGCGAGAGAGAGAGAGAGAAGAGAGAGATCTCATCGAGCCGGGTGGTACAGTGTTGAGATAGGGGGAAAGGGATAAAATGGGAATGATCGAGTGAAGGGGTGACAAAACCTGGGTAAGAGAAAAGGGACTGAGAGAAGTGAGAGAACTGTTGCCATCTGTAGCTTGGCGTGTGTAAAGAGGGCATCTTCAATACAAGCTGAACGACAAATAGACGAGCAGTTCATTTCGAAAGTCGGTCGGGTGTTAACCAATCATCAGTAGAAGTAGAAGCAGAGACAGGAGATACCAGCAGCCATAATCTAGAAGAAGCTTTTACAGATGTTGTTAACAACAGTCACAATAATCAGAAGAATAGACAGAAGTTAACAATGGCCTCACTAACGTTAGAAGCTTGCACAGAAGTTAACAACGGCCGCAGTAGATTAAAAGCTTGGGCAGATGTTAACCACAGCCACTGTGGGATGACATGAATCTATCGCAGCCTCCGGCAAACAAGGAGAAGGTACCCAATAGATAGGCTATTAAATGATCATTATTTAAAGGATGGTCTGCCTGCGCTTGTCGTGTACCGAAATACTGACAGGATGCGCCAGGGGTTGATCGAGGTGCAGCGTGTGGCTAGCTGTGCAGCTATAGCAGAGGCACTCCTGACCGAGCAGATGCAATGCTATTGATCCCAATCATGGAATGTCGCCCTATTCCCCGGGTTAGCCTTCAAACAATGTGAGAACTGTTTCATTCATATCATAAGCAGCCTCACCTCGTGTTGTGGGGTTGACAACGTCAGAGGCTCTCTCACATATCTTTTGGGTACAACTGCTGGAGATTCGAAACGCTTATTGGATAATTAAAATCATGATATGTATTTCAATGGCCCATTGGCGTATTAAAAAAAAAAGGGGGGGGGGTGGTTTGCATAGGGAAGGAAAAAGCAGATATTTTTTGGAGGGCGGTAAGATTTTGAGTTGGGGAGGCAAATATCTTGGCCTGCCCCTCGCAGGATGAACCCAATTTACGCCACTGCAGGGACCGAGTGATGAATCAGAGAAGGAGACAATCGCTGCAGGTTAATCTTTTGAAACATAGAAATCTTTTTATTTGTAAAGTTATAGTGCTATTCGGATGTCATTTGTGGTGGTTTATTTTAGTTAAACTGAAGAAGTGAGTTTACAAACATACAGTCCATTCAATATCTTTCATTTGTTTCCTCATTTTGTGTTACAAACCCAACAATAAAATTTTTAATAGTTTTTTAATCCCTTCCTCTCACTTCTGGTACCCGGGTACGAAGAGCCACTTCGTTCACATGTTGCCGCCGCCACCATTTTTGTGCGGGGCTAAAGCTAGTTGAAAAATAAACCGGCCGGGTATCACCGTCTGCGACAATTCCAGAACAAGATAATGACAAATGTAGCGACTTTTTATGACGTCGTTATTTGCTAAACACAAATTCTGCCTACTGGACGCTCTCGGCAGTGGTTTCAGAAAGTCAAATTCAACTCATAGGCAGAATTCATCCACTTCACTTTTTCTGTTGGAGATGCACTGAAGATTGAAGAAGTATTTTTATTAATTATTTTTTTTTTATATTTGGTCAGCTCTATCACAGCCCAAACATGGAACAAAATTTAGACAACTCCACATTTCCGAATTTCGGTCTACACTAGTAGAGAAAACCATCCATCCCTGTGGCACTACAGCCCATGCAGTACTTTGGCCTGCCTCACCACTTCCTTCCACTCGGACCTAACTGATGCTTTTCTTTTCCCTGCTTGGATTCCTAGCTGCTGTAGTGGAATCCGGAGCCACGAACTATCCTCTCAGCGTGTGCAAGTTGTGCAGAGTCTCTCAACTCACCCCCAAGGACGAGATGGAACGAGACTTGTAGACAAGCCCAGGTACATCCTCGAAATATCATTTCCCGAATCACTGACTTCGTCTCCGGGGTTCATCTGTTATGGGACGTGTGATAATTACCAATACGCCGTCCGATAATATCTTAAGGGAAAAGCCAGGTCAAACGTATTTAATTTTATCTCCGACCATTGCAGTCCATCAAAGTCACGAAAAAAACAAATATATATTTTTAGCAGTTCGGTGAATTCGTCCACCAATATCCAACAAGTGAGGTTCCTTTTGAAAGCAGTCGCAGCAATGAGGCACCACAGGTAAACAGAGAAAATCCGGGAAGAAGGGGGGATGGGAAGAGAGGGGACTGGGAAGAGAAAGAATATTGGAAAGAGAGACCCGAGAAGAGAAGCGACTGGGAAGAAAGAGAATGGGAAGAGAGTTGGGAGTTTGATCTTGGGAGAAGACTGGGGGGGGGGGGGGGGAAAATAACCTAGGGGACTGGGAAGAGAAAGAATATTGGAAAGAGAGACCCGAGAAGAGAAGCGACTGGGAAGAAAGAGAATGGGAAGAGAGTTGGGAGTTTGATCTTGGGAGAAGACTGGGGGGGGGGGAGCAAATAACCTTGAAAAGCGTGTCATATGTATGAGCCGCGAGCACTACCAAATGGTAATCGTTATTTCATATAAGATAAGATAAGCTTCAAAATATAGGAGAATAATAGATATTTTAAATAAGATCATAATATAAGATTAGTTAAAGTTATAAGATGGTTTAAGAAAAGATAATATAATATGGATGAGATAAGATGCTTTTATTGATTAAAGTAAAATTGTAAATGTGTTTTTAATGACATTGTTCATTGTTGTAAGTGTTGAAAGTCTTGGCGGTTGTTGTTCTTTTTGTTTGTTTGTTTTTTTTAAATGTTTCTTCTAAACATCGGTCAGTGGCCAGGCGTACCGTTCAATCAGACCAATGGTCAATCGCCTTCATTGTCAACGAAGAAAGAGATATTTATACAGATTTATAGTGTTGGTTCATTGAACCAGTCGCATCTGTAGGATGTCTTTTTTCTTTATCTGTTCTCTCTTTTCTCTCTCTCTCTCTCTGCATGTCTGATTGTCAGTCTGCCACTCTCTCTCTACCTGTAACTGCCTTTCTGTCTGTACCCAGCCTCTTTCTCTTTCCCACTCTCTCTTTCCCACTCTCTCTTTCCCACTCTCTCTTTCCCACTCTCTCTTTCCCACTCTCTCTTTCCCACTCTCTCTTTCCCACTCTCTCTTTCCCACTCTCTCTTTCCCACTCTCTCTTTCCCACTCTCTCCCTTCCCTTTGTTTTCCTTTCTCTCTCTCTCTCTCTCTCCGTCTCCCCCCTCTCTTCTTTAACATTTTTTTTCCCTTTTCTCTGCTTTCAACAAAAACTCAGTAGTCTAAAAGACGAAATGTCCCTTTGTTTTATTGGATGGCATTTTTGGAGCACGAAGGACTACTTATTACGATATCAATAACCCTATTCTTTCCTCCCAGAGCAGTGGCTCCTGGACGTGTTATAAATACATTATGACAGGAGTTATAAACGCTAAATATGTATACTTCTTTAAAACTGTTCGTAAACTTAACAACTATCGCTATCGTTGTTTGTTTCGTTGCTTCGTGCGTGGAAGCCGGTGAAGATTCTTAACGTTGCGAGATTACAACCATAACAAATGTGTTCCGACGCGTATTCCAATAATGTTGAAATGGGTGAAGTGATATTTCCCATTATAACTTGTATTTCACAATATGAACGATTGCCAGTTCACTTCCACTCGGGGGGTTCTAAACCAGCGATTCTCAACCTGTGGGTCCGCGATCCCTTTGGGGGGAGGGTGGGGGTGGTAGAAAGACCCTTACACGGGGGTCACCTAAGACCATCGGAAAAAACATATTTATGCAGTAGCAACGAAAATAATTTTATGGTTGGGGGCCTTGGGGGTCCCTACAACATGAGATACTTTATTAAAGGGTCGTAGCATTAGGAAGTTTGAGAACCAATATTCTAAACAGACATCTCCAAAATGGATTAAAACAGCGGTCGTAGACTTGCATTTGAGGAACACATTGATGAGTAAAAAAGCTTTATTTAAAAAAAAAATTATTTTAAAAAAGGCTACCCACGTAAATATCAAGACGGGGATAAACATTCTGTCTCAGCGTTTATATTTTGAGAACCACATTTAATTTCATGAAAGGCTGCTGTGGACCATGGTAGTGGGACCTACTGTTAAGAACTTACATACGCAAGATTCTAGGTCTTTGCGCAGTTAGAAAATACTCTTAAACACCATGACAAGGTTAGTGCATGGTTTTTTGTTTTGTGTGCTTTTTTTTGTGTGCTTTTTTTTTGTAAGGATTCACTTTGTGTCCAGGCTACGGGGAGCTATGGTTTGTGTTATTGCTGAGAGGAGCAATGGCTTGTGTTATTGCTGGGAGGAGCACTGGCTTGTGTTATTGCTGGGAGGAGCAATGGCTTGTGTTATTGCTAGTAGGAGCAATGGCTTGTGTTATTGCTGGTAGGAGCAATGGCTTGTGTTATTGCTGGTAGGAGCAATGGCTTGTGTTATTACTGGGAGTAGCAATAGCTTGTGTTATTGCTGGTAGGAGCAGTGTTTTGTGGTGCTGTGGTTTATGGGGCAATAGATTATGTTGTGGTTAAGTGGAGTGTTGTTTTCAGTGGAGCAATGGTCCTATCTAGATATACCCAGACCTAAAACCGTCCAAGATCTAAAGACAATTAATTTTTGCTAAAATATAATGCCAACAGACACTCTGATATTACCCATGTGTTTGCTCTAAACGATACTAAGATATCATCAGTTGTGTTAGATCTTAACAATTCAGAAAGAAAATAAACGTTTGACGTAGACAAAGATTACGTAGAATTAAGCGTGGCAACATTGTAACTGACGTGGAATGTAACGGTGCACAAATTATTATTTTTTTAAATTGAAACAAGTCTTAGACAACAACTATATAAAAGTTGAAACTTTTCACTCAAACAGTCTGGAAATTGGGGCCAAATCATTTTGTTTTTATTTGATTGACCTTGTAATAACAGAAATGGCTGAGATCAACTCCCCGACACATACAAATATATATTTTTATATCTTTGTTTTCACATTCGCCAATTTGTGAATCAACAATTGTATTAAAATGTTTCCCTTTTAAAAAAAAATAGAACCAAAAAAAAAAAAAAATAGTACAGAAAATACAAATCTTCCGCTGTCATTTCTACCGCTATTGAGACCTTGTAATAAAAGAAATGGCTGAGATCAACTCCCCGACACATACAAATATATATTTTTATATTTTTGTTTTCACATTCGCCAATTTGTGAATCAACAATTGTATTAAAATGTTTCCCTTTTAAAAAAAAATAGAACCAAAAAAAAAAAAAATAGTACAGAAAATACAAATCTTCCGCTGTCATTTCTACCGCTATTGGCAGTCTTGCATTGTAGTGCAAACATCCCGCGGAAGCGGTGCATTCATTGGTGGGGGACACCGTGGCACGAGCTCTCATGATGCTGATCGTCTTCGAGTATCTACATTATGATTAGCACAATGGGGGTTTTGTTTGGCTCGGAGATCGTTCAAGAGAGGGCGCCATCGACTACTCCCCCCCCCAACCGAACCCCGGGGCACCTTTCCAAACCTTTAAAAAAAAAGATCGATCACATGATTAGATTGCTGAGATCGGGAGATCGCAAATTTATCGGTTGATGGCTTCTGTTTCCTTGAAGCATGCGGGTATTGAAAGTAGTTTAAATACAACAGTATGATAAGAGATTTGTGGTGGCATGTGCTTATATCCTCTCACTCTCTCTTTCTCTCTCTCTTTCTTTCTCTCTCTCTCTCTCTCTCTCTCTCTCCTTCTTATTACATAAGAATTTTGAAGTCAAGTACGTATAGTAGCCTAGCTAAGGATGGTGTTACCCGTGGCAAGCTAAACGTTTTGCCATCCCCACGTCCTAAAAAAGCCTCCGCCGTTAGACGAAAATACCGCCCTTAATGTAAATAAAAAAAGAGACGCCCGGCGTGGACTGCCCCCCTCCCTCTGCACCCCTTTCCCTACGCCACTGTTCAGTTGTATCATCCACGGCTTTCGAACAATTAGTTCTTCTTTTTTCCTCATCTGCGTGAAAGTTCAAAAACTCTTGAAATAAAATGTCCACCTCCGTTCCAGCTCATCAACGGCAGTTAATTGTGGCGCGTTGACGGCCGATGTGTCACGGTGTGTCACGGTGTGTCACGGTATGATCACGTGACGTAGATAAATGAAACTTTTGTCTGTGTCTGCTGTATTGTTAGGATTGTTTGTTGAAATTTTTCGATAACCCTTCGAAATCGAGAGTCTCTGGTTATCTCGCGCACGGCGGTTAAGTTCCCTGACGTACGGCATTGTATGGGGGGTGTATTGTGCCCGGTATGTCGTTGTTCGTACCCAGTGAGCTGATTGGCCGAAGCATTGACAACAGGGAGATGTGAGGCTGTATGTTAACAAAGCGAATGTCAAACTTTGACAGCGGTGTGTTTATGGCCATTACTATTTGATGGTGTTGTAGAATGGTGTTGTGGGGTGGTGTTGTAGGGTGGTTTTTCAGGATGGTGCTGTAGGACGGCATTGTAGGATGGTGTTGTGGGATGGCTCTGTAGGATGGTGTTGTAGGATGATGTCATAAGAGGGTGTTATAGGATGGCGATGCAGGGTGGTGTTGTGGGCTGATGTAGTGGGATGGTGATGTAGGATGGTGTTATTCACATTTTAAGAAAGACTTAAACTTTAGGGGTCACGCTCAGGGGGGAGGGGGTCGAGAATTTGTGACACTCTGTAACAGGGGGGAGGGGGTCCAATATTTGTGACACTCTGTGACAGGGAGAGGGGTATCCAATATTTGTGATACTGTGACAGGGGGAAAGGGGGTCCAATATTTGTGACACTCTGTGACAGGGGGGAGACTAGGAGACTTTGTTCACGTCTTTATCAACTATGGCATAGTAAGTCAAGTAAAAGGCGTGGAAAAAAGTATCCTAATCACCTGAAGTCCCATGTATCGTCGTCTCTTGTGTCTTGAGAAGTGACCCCTTAGAGCAGGGGCCGGCAACCTATGGCTCGCGAGCCAGATGTGGCTCTATTGACGGCTGCATCTGGCTCGCAGACGAATGGTCGATCATAAAAAAGTCGCATTAATGGTAAGAAATACTCATTATTGATTAGCAAAAACATAATAATGTTATTAAAAGGAATTTAGAGACACATTATTGCATTTTTAGTGTTGAAATTACACAAAATACACACATTTTCCTTGAATTTTTAGTTTTAAACATAATGTATGGCTCTCACAAAATTACTTTTCAAAATATGTGGTGTCCATGGCTCTCTCAGACAAAAAGGTTGTCGACCCCTGCTTTAGAGCATTGAACATGACTCATTATTCCATATTTGATAATCTGCCAGGTAGATTCTACATTTATTTTTATTTTTATTTGAAATGGGAAATAAGAGTCTGAAATCATATTCACAAGCTAAAGGTTAGGATAGTTTGATTTCCTTAAAATAAGAAGCAAAGTAATTTCTATTGACTGTTAAGACCGACTTTTCGGACAGGGACTGACCCTGCGCCCACAACCAAATTGCATTGAATATAAGTAATGAGTCAGGTGTCGCCACACGGTCTTGTGAGCACTAAAGGCATAGAGGGCGAGTCACAAAGGAAACTACTCCTGCGTCACAAAGGAAACTACCCCTGCGTCATAAAGGAAACTACCCCTGCGTCAATAAAGGAAACTACCCCTGCGTCACAAAGGAAACTACCCCTGCGTCACAAAGGAAACTACCCCTGCGTCACAAAGGAAACTACCCCTGCGTCACAAAGGAAACTACCCCTGCGTCACAAAGGAAAGGATTCCGATTGACACAACGGAGCTGATAGATCTCTATCAAAATGTGTCAAGGAAGGGAGCACACTGGACACTGTGCAATGGTCAAGGAAGGGAGCACACTGGACACTGTGCAATGGTCAAGGAAGGGAGCACACTGGACACTGTGCAATGGTCAAGGAAGGGAGCACACTGGACATCGTGCAATGGTCAAGGAAGGGAGCACACTGGACACTGTGCAAGGGTCAAGGAAGGGAGCACACTGGACACTATGCAAGGGTCAAGGAAGGGAGCACACTGGACACTGTGCAAGGGTCAAGGAAGGGAGCACACTGGACACTGTGCAAGGGTCAAGGAAGGGAGCATACTGGACACTGTTGAAGGGGATTTAGGGGGGGGGGGGGGGGGGGGGGGGGGGGGGGGGGGGGGGGGGGGGGGGGGGGGGGGGGGGGGGGGGGGGGGGGGGGGGGGGTGGGGGGCGGAATATACTTTAAGTTCAAACGGTGTGTGAGAAAAAGGTGGTTGATTTGGTGTGTAGTAGTTAATGGGATGTGTGGTTGTTGACAGGTTGTGTGGTAGTTAATAGAGTATGTGGTCATTGATGGGTCGTGTTTTAGTTAATGGGGTGTGTGGTAATTAATGGGTTGTGTGGTGAATGGGGTGTGTGATTGTTTTTGGGGTGTCTGGTAATTAATGGGGTGTGTGATTGTTGTTGAGGTGTGTGGTAGCTAATGGGGTGTGCGATAAAAGGGTAGCTAATGGGGTGTGCGATAAAAGGGTAGCTAATGGTGTGTGCGATAAAAGGGTAGCTAATGGTGTGTGCGATAAAAGGGTAGCTAATGGTGTGTGCGATAAAAGGGTAGCTAATGGTGTGTGCGATAAGAGGGTAGCTAATGGTGTGTGCGATAAAAGGGTAGCTAATGGTGTGTGCGATAAGAGGGTAGCTAATGGTGTGTGCGATAAG
Organism: Lymnaea stagnalis; assembly: GCA_964033795.1. Classification (NCBI taxonomy): domain Eukaryota; kingdom Metazoa; phylum Mollusca; class Gastropoda; family Lymnaeidae; genus Lymnaea; species Lymnaea stagnalis. The sequence goes on from CAXITT010001389.1 coordinate 53,617, forward strand.
AGGGTAGCTAATGGTGTGTGCGATAAAAGGGTAGCTAATGGTGTGTGCGATAAAAGGGTAGCTAATGGTGTGTGCGATAAAAGGGTAGCTAATGGGGTGTGCGATAAAAGGGTAGCTAATGGGGTGTGCGATAAAAGGGTAGCTAATGGTGCGTAATCCATGTATCTTTCACATTTTTTTAATCGTTTCCTGAATCTTAGAAAACTTGATTGTGTTGCGTCACTTAGACGATCCTCCGACCACACCATAGTTTGAATAGTCTCCCACAGCCCTTGTCAACAAAGAGAACCCCCGTGAACATTTGATCTACTGGTGAGATTGATACAAAACACAAGAAAACTTCCGACATTAGCTCGTACATTGTTAATGGGCCTTTTTTTTGTTTCGTTAAAAAAGAAAAAAAAAAGAAACCAACATTTTGTTACAACGCGGATGGCGAGAATGGGCGGGAAATGCGGCAGTCTAAATTCTTTCTTTTTTTTAAATGGTTTGATCTTCATCTCAGGTCGCCCGGTGCTCCGCGATTGTTCTTGGAAAACTGGTAATTACAACAAAATAAGTTGTGTAAATAGTTAATAGAAAACCCTGCATTGCTTGTTTGTTTGTTTTTTTTTATTCCTCCAGTTAAATTGGCTATTCACACAATTATGCGTCGTTCTGTTTTGAAGTGGTCTTTTGTTCGGACCACATTTTAAATAAAACAAAACAAGTCTTGAAAGGAAAAGGTTTAAAAACAGTTATACACAGCCGTGGAAGGAGGTTGCAACACATGTTATAAGGTGGCCAGGTAATGAATGGTGTATACACACCCACTTATTAATTCATTGAAAGGTTTCACCGGGTAAACTAGTACAACGCTAAAGTCATTGGGTAATGGGGTATTTGGTTTGAAGAGCACAAGCTGAGCGTGTGGTGGAAGTGTACTGAGTGACCAAAGGTACCATTGGTAAGATCCAAAGCTACATGAAAACACAGTCGTTGCTCGTTACATTTTGAAAGTTCATTGCAAGATACTATAAAAAGGATTCGCTAACTTGCCGACCCCCAACAGACAAGACCCTTGGTTGGGGTTAAGATCGCGGGCAGCAGAGTCTGGTGACACAGATGCGTACCACTGTCCCATCGGCCCATATTTCAACAGGCTGGACCAGTGGTCGGAAAACCGCGGCTCGCGAGCCGCATGCGGCTCTCAGAGCGACCTGAGTGCGGCTCGGCAAGCCGGCACAAGTCGGTTTTGACTCAGAAAAACATGGTTCTCCACACGTTCCTGAAATGAAATTTGGCTCTCACAAATTTTTGAATCATGCTGCTGCTGCTGCTGCTGCTGATGATTTTTTGGAAAACTTTTGACTAAAAGTTTGCCGACCACTGAGCTAGACCATAACAGGGACCCCTACCTGCCGGCATTGCATCCTGGTCCCAGAAAATTTAGCGCGAATGTCCCTCAGGCCAGGGCAGCGGAGGGGGGGGAGGGGGGGGTTACAGGAAGAAAATGATATATGGCACAGCTCAGCAGATGGAGCTGGTAGCCAATGTACTAGTCGCTATAGTAAGAGAGTAATCTCACACCCTCGCTAGAATATGTGCAATAGGCTTTATCATTTCTAAGACCGGAAAACGTCATAGCGCACTATTTTTAGAAGGTCCGCGGACAAATATTGCTTAAAACATGGCAGCTTATAGTGTGTGTTCAGCATATCGTTCGGACGATCCTTGTATCTAGAGTTACTGTTACATGTGCCGTACGCGCAATGAAGTCGCATTTGAGAAAACAGAAGTAAAAAAAAAATGTGTAAAATATTTCGTAAAATAGAGTTGTAAACAAGTTTCAGGGACACTTCGCTAGCATAGTAATACTGAACAGTGTTGACATTTTGTCCGCGCTGAGTACCCGGATGATCAGTAATGGTGACATCCGTTCTATTTATAGATTTCCGCCATTAAATGACAAGCACTATAGAGAAAAGATGATTCCTATTTTTTTTAAATGTAAAACCTGTTGTTGTTTTTTTTACTTAAGTTTAATCCATACACTACTGAATGACGTCATCCTGAGATATCCTTGCTTTTTAATGAAGGATAATTAATTAACAAGATTTTTATATATATTTCTAACGTCTGCACTGCTGAATTACTGTTCATGCCATGGACGGTCTTGGTAAATAGAGTCCATGATTTCAGTATCAGGTATAGAGTCATTTAGTTCAACTTTTCTACCATTTATTTATTCAGAAAAACAAGGAATCTATTTCATTGTAGCGATGTGAACGATATTACTCAAACCACGTTCAACCACATGCCATGAAAATGCAAGAAGAAGTTTCAGAGCAAATTTGAACAGAGCGTGGCTGCAATGGGTAATACAGTTATGTTGCCGAAATGTCTTGATAAGTATCTAAAAACGTTGGGCTACAGCTTGCCGTCAGAGGACTGCCCGACAACCAGGAAATGCCGACATTCCAAATGGAATTGTGTCCCCTTTTCATTTCAAGAAATACATGTATTTTAATGTGTTTGAGGCATTCCTGGTATCATTCACCAGAGTGGGTGACCTGTCTGTGTTGATGTGTGTGAGTGGTGTGTGTGTGTCAATGTGAGTCTTTGCGTGTTTCTCAGTGCATAAATGTGGTGAACATTGTGTGTCTCTCTGTGTGTTGGTATGTGTGTAGAGCTTCTTTGTGGTTGTGGTATGGGGAGAGAGAGGTGAGTTTCAGACCAAGTAGTGATGCTACGGTCTTGTAGCTTGAGGGACAAATTAGTGTCGACAAGAATTCAAGTGGCCGTATTCTCCCAGCCCCCCCCCCATCCCCATCCCCATCCCCACCCCCCACCCCACCGAGCCCATTTCTTCAAGTGACATAATGGGGCCGCTCGTGAAGCGTAGCAAATCGAGAATCTGAGTTTCAGAGTGATGGTGCGAAAACCCGATATTAACGTGCTAATGAGAAGTCTTTAGGAGACAATTACTTCATTAGCAGTGCAGGGCTGGTGTGGTGTTGTATGGGATTAGGTGGGTATGGCAGGTCGGGGGGGGGGCGGGGTGAGGGGGAGGGATCATTCTATGGTTGGTTTGCTAAACTGTTATGTTAAAAATTGATGACGTCACTTTCAGACATCGAGCCTCTTCTCATAGTTGTCGTGATCAAATCAATAAGAATATGTTCATTCATATGTTAGAGAGAGTCAGAACATTATAGATCAACGACATAGTTGAATAGTGTTGAAATATAGATTTCTTAAAAAGTCCTCGTTCGAAACTAGGTAAATATTTGTCGAAATGAAGGCTATATTTAGGAAAAGTCGCTAACGCTTACAAGGTGATGGCGCAGAGCTGGCTACCAGCCAAGTTATCGTTCATGTCAACACTGTAGATTCGTGTCAATAGAACGGGGCCACACGGCACAGAACTGTCCGTTCTAATTGTTTCAGTGGCGGGAACTTGCGTGAACCATTTTTATATTTAAACCATGACCATTTGCCTGTCTTCTCCTAACCTCTCCCTCTATCTTTCTCACTCTCTATTTCTAACTTTCCTTCTCTCTCTCGCCATACATACATTTTACTTCATTAAATATCTATCATTAATTCTGGCTTTCTCTTTATATACTTCTTTATCTCTCTTTCACTCTTTCTGTCTCTCTCTCTCTCTCTCTCTCTCTGTCGCTATCGCTTCCCTCCCCTCTCTCTCTTTCCATTTCTTTCCTTCTGCCTCTTTCTCTCTCTGATTCCCCATACTTCATCATTTTGGCTGTTTTTTCTAACATTGGTATTGCATTTTTGAACATTCAAATTGAATGGAATAATCCAATAAATGTATACCAATAAATGTGTACCTACCAATGTATACCTACGGCTGAAAACAGGGACTACGAATAAACACAGTTCTGGGTGATAGCAAAAGCCATGGACAGTGGAGTAATAAGGAGATAAAAGTGGGGGGGGGGGGGGGGAGGGTCTTTAAGGACGAGTGGCATTTTCGGCCTTTTGCAGAATTTGTGGGGGGGGGGGGGCGTGGAAATGCAAAAATTTGTGGAGGGGAGGGGACTTGTAAATGCAAGCATCACTTGATAGCTGTAAAATGTGCTATATAGCACCGATAAAGCTAAGATGTGCTGCATCCAAAGAAAACGCTAAAATGTGCTGCATCCAAAGATAACGCTAAAATGTGCTGCATCCAAATATAACGCTAAAATGTGCTGTATCCAAAGATAAAGCTAAAATGTGCTGTATCCAAAGCTAACGCTAAAATATGATGTGTCCAAAGATAATGCTAAAATGTGCTGTATTCAAAGGTAAAGCTAAAATATGATGTATACAAAGATAACGCTAAAACGTGCTGTATCCAAAGATAACGCTAAAATGTGCTGTATCCAAAGATAACGCTATAATGTGCTGCATCCAAAGATAACGCTAAAATGTGCTGTATCCAAAGATAACGCTAAAATGTGCTGTATCCAAAGGTAACGCTAAAATGTGATGTATACAAACATAACGCTAAAATGTGCTGTATCCAAAGGTAACGCTAAAATATGATGTATCCAAAGATAATGCTAAAATGTGCTGTATCCAAAGGTAAAGCTAAAATATGATGTATACAAAGATAACGCTCAAAAGTGCTGTATCCAAAGATAACGCTCAAAAGTGCTGTATCCAAAGATAACGCTAAAATGTGCTGTATCCAAAGATAACGCTAAAATGTGCTGTATCCAAAGATAACGCTAAAATGTGCTGTATCCAAAGGTAACGCTAAAATGTGCTGTATCCAAAGATAACGCTAAAATGTGCTGCATCTAAAGATAACGCTAAAATGTGCTGTATCCAAAGGTAACGCTAAAGTGTGCTGTATCCAAAGGTAACGCTAAAATGTACTGTATCCAAAGATAACGCTAAAATGTACTGTCTCCAAAGATAAAGCTAAAATGTATTGTATCCAAAGATAAAGCTAACATGTACTGTATCCAAAGATAACGCTCAAATGTACTGTATCCAAAGATAACGCTAATATATGCTGTATACCCCGATAATGTTAACATTTTTAATTTCACACGCTTACGCTAAAATGTGATATTTCATATGATTACGTTTAAAGGTGCTGTGTCCCGCGATAACTATAAGTGTACTATACCACAAGATAACGGGCTGAAATATATATTATAATACACGATAACGCTAATTTGACTATACATCACGATAACCATAAAGAGAGCGCAGTCTCCCTTGCCTAAACATTAACTAAATCTCACCAAGGCGTTTTCAAAGCCAATACATTTTCAATTTGAGACAATCGCCGAAGACGTCCGACGAGATCTCCAGTTAAACCAATCAAGATAATGGGGTGGTTCTCACGCTGTGCAATATAGGGGTTAAAAAAAAATGCCTTTGGTCTTATCAGGAAGAAATAATTCGCTTTGTGATACAATCAATTCGATCTTGCATATTCTGAAAACCGTTTTAATTTATTGATCGAATCTATCGCCATTTCTAGATAGTCCGCAATCCTAACCTGACACCATTTCGTGCTAGATTTCCTACCTGAGAACTACTGCTCTCATGTTGACCCAGATTCGTGAAATTGGACTGTTTATGTGAGAACCACTGACCTTATATCACCCCACTTCTGTTTATTTTGAGAACTACTGAAGATAGATTTAAATGAATAAATTTACATTTTCTGGATTTATCGACTTGTTTTGTTTTTTTTTAAAAAGACTTTGAAGACTTTATCTTCCGGAAAAAAGGTATTTCATTAGCATGGAGCTGGGGCTGGGGAAAAGTGGGGGGGGGCGGGGGGCTGTATAAATGCATTATCAAATTGAATGGGGTTTTTTTTCTACCATATGAAACGTTCTGATAAATCGTTCCAGTGATTTACAACCTCATAGCCACGTCATTATTAGACGTATTTTATTGGAAATCTGAGAGTCACGACATTGGACATTCTCTTTTGTAAAGCTGAAATCGGACCAAAGCCGTTTATAAAAAGAAAGAATTTAAAAATATTGTAATTACCCCTTAAAAATGTTATTTGTAGTTTTTTTAAAAATATGTTTGTGTTTCACGGAAAACTCTTCTTTACAACATGTCTGTGTTTCATGGAAAAATCATATTGTTAAAATATGTTTGTGTCGCGGTAAAATCTTTAATAAAAACAAAACAAGTCATTGGAAGGAACGGAGCGTTGATTTACAAGTTTTCTTTATTTTAAATAAAAATCGCATTGTGCTACATGTGACCCAATAACTCCCAGATCCAATGACTCCAAGATTCAATGACTCCAAGATCCAATGACTCCAAGATTCAATGACTCCAAGATCCAATGACTCCAAGATCCAATTACTCCAAGATCCAATGACCCCAAGATCCAATGACTCCAAGATCCAATGACTCCAAGATCCAATTACTCCAAGATCCAATGACTCCAAGATCCAATTACTCCAAGATCCAATGACTCCAAGATACAATGACTCCTAGACCCAATGACTCCAAGATCCAATGACTCCAAGATCCAATGACTCCAAGATCCAATTACTCCAAGATCCAATGACTCCAAGATACAATGACTCCTAGACCCAATGACTCCAAGATCCTATGATTCCAAGTCCCTATGATTCCAAGATCCAATGACCCCAAAATCCAATGACCCTCCAGATCATATGACCTCACAAAAAAATTGTTGCGCAAACCAATGAAACACTATAGATGTTGAAATAACAGATCGCTCTTATAAGAATTTTACGTTAACCTGATAGGTTATAACTGAATGAGCAATTAAATGTGCGGATCCTGCCAGTGGCGCAGCTGTTAAGTGATGCCCGTAAAGGGGAAAAAAATCATCTCTCCCCCACCCCTCCCCCCGGCCCCCACTTAGAAATTCCCGCCACTCAATATATGGAAACGAAATTCCGCCCCGGGGTCGCGAGACCTCTCCCGACTGCTCCTTCCTACGCTAGGGCTCAAACCCACGACAACAGTCTCAGAGGAAGACGCCCTTGCCCTTCATCATAAAAGAGCTAACCAAGCCCTTATATATTATAGGAATATATCAAGCTAATCCACTTATCTTGGTGTTGAGCAGGTCCGCAGAATTATCCAAAAGTGGGTGGGGGGGGGGGCTCCAAAACAATTTGGTTTAACTAAGATTTTATAAACACCATTTTTACAACCTCCCATCTTTGAATGACGTCACTAGCTGTGCGCCCAGTGCTGTTTATCGCTATTGTTTTGTACAGCAGTATTTCCCGGCACACGAATGAACGTGTATCAGTGCCCCAGCAGATCGAGAGGGTTTCAATAGCCAGAAAATGACAAAATCTATCGTCCTGAGGACTGTTGACGTTTGGTTGATTCCCATCTTTCCGTACTTGAATAAAATATACAAATATAAGACTTATAATAAAAAAAATGGAACAATTTTACCTGACATTGATTGGAGGGGGGGGGGCAGAATAAACGTTCACCAGAGGCGTATCTACTATCTGGGCAGAACAGAAATGTCCGGGGGCCCTTGGGCAGACAAGGTATTTTAGGGGCCTTTGGTCAGACGAGGTATCTTGGGAGGCCCTTAGGCAGACCAGGCACGTGCAAGAGCCGACCTGGCATTGTTTCGGCAACGTGGATTTTTTGAAGAAAAAAATATATATTTTTTTTTAATTTTTTTTATTTTTTAAAAGAACTTTTCAAACAGCTGTTAAGACGGCATCGTTTTTTTTTTACGCCAAGAGCCACACTAAAAGTTGACTCACGTATTCCGAATTCGGAGATTGAGATGTTTTAGTCGTAGTGTACATCCTGCGATAGAATTCTTGCCTTACATGCGTAACCCGTCTACTCCAACGGGTTTCTGGCGATGCCGGACGAATTCCGTCTATGTCTCCGTTGCGCGTCAACGCCCACAAGAAAACATTCATTCATTTGTAAATCAGTTATAAAGATTAAAACGATAGTGTAAAAAAATGGAAGTGATTGCTTCCTTGTTTGGCTTATAGCGCCCTGGAAGACGCTCCTGCTGTTAGCATTCCGCTAATCTATGGCCAGCCAATGCAGCATCCTTCACGCACGCTTATTCGTAATTACATTATCCATGTGGAAGGTGAAGATTGTGTTGGAAATGTCTTGTCATTGGTTCCAGCTGTTGGTGCCGTGACGCGGGGTGGATCTGGGGAGGGGGGGGGGGCATTATCTCAGGACATCCTCATTGGAACCAGGATGTCTGTGTGAGCGTCATAGGCCGGAATGAATCGTTCAAGTAAGACTTTGGATTGGGTTGTAAATGAGCTTGAGACACGCTTCAATTCAGTTAACCACTCGCTGGCCCGTGGATCAAATGCGGCCTGCAAGCTTTCTCCTGCATCCCAACAAAGTAACATTTAATTTGACAAAATCCGCCCAACAACGGTACATGTTGGTGAATCGCGCTGCTTCGAGTGGTTGCAATATTAAGCGCTCGTTCTAAATTAATTGTTGCTAATGTTTCCACTTTCCATGAATCCATTTCCCATTTCTTCTGGTCCACACATTCTTCTCTTCTGGTCCATACATTCTTCTCTTCTGGTCCACACATTCTTCTCTTCTGGTCCATACATTCTTCTCTTCTGGTCCATACATTCTTCTCTTCTGGTCCACACATTCTTCTCTTCTGGTCCACACATTCTTCTCTTCTAATTCATACATTCTTCTCTTCTGGTCCACACATTATTCTCTTCTGGTCCACACATTCTTCTCTTCTGGTCCACACATTCTTCTCTTCTGGTCCACACATTCTTCTCTTCTGGTCCACACATTATTCTCTTCTGGTCCACACATTATTCTCTTCTGGTCCATACATTATTCTCTTCTGGTCCATACATTCTTCTCTTCTGGTCCACACATTCTTCTCTTCTGGTCCACACATTATTCTCTTCTGGTCCACACATTCTTCTCTTCTTTTCTGGTCCATACATTCTTCTCGTCTGGTCCATACATTCTTCTCGTCTGATCCATACATTCTTTTCGCCTGGTCCATACATTCTTCTCGTCTAATCCATACATTCTTCGACATTTTTCCGATTTTAATTTTCTTTTGCAATTCGAAGGTTCACATCATCTATGACTCCACTGGTAGAGGATTTCGGTCTATTCCCATATTCATGTTAAGACCGAAGTGTGCTCAGGCATTTGAGACATTTGCAACACCGCGTGGCACATACGGTTTGGATCGACCATTTAGGGCACAGTCATAGAACACAATACATATACTTATTGGCATTGAAATAGCAGAAAATCCCGTATGATGTCTGTAAGGACCTTGCCATAGCCTTAAGTAGGTAAAGTCTGCGACCAGTTCAGTGTCTGATGACGATCCCAATGTCTCCACACTAAAAGCATTAATCGGCAATGCGAAGGACATGAGGCTGAATAATATGACTAGTTACAGCCGTCTTGCATTCAACCTTATCTTAAGTCAATATCCCCTCTAAAAAATGTCTGATTCATTTTTTTTTAAAATACTGCTTCTCCAGTATTCAAAATGTTGTTTTTTTACAATTATATTTCAACTTAAATCGTGGACACAGTGTGCTATCGTTTAATGCGGTGGTTCTCAACCAATGCCGCGACCCTTTAATACAGTTCCTCATGTTGTGGTTACCCCCAACCATAAAATTATATTCGTGGCTACTTCCTAAATATGTCTTTTTCGATGGTATTAGGCATCCCTTATGTAAGGGTCGTTAGTTCGACCCCGCTCCTCGCGCCAAGGTATCGCGACCCACAGGTTGAGGACTGCTCGTTTAATTTGTAAACTCTTTAGAACAAAAAAATCCCCCTCAAAAATACTCATATTTATTTGCCTCTTGAAAAAAAAAAGTTTAATCTACGTCACCAATCCCCCATGTCAAGTGTCATTTATGCCTTTAATGAACTGAATCACTGTGACATTACAATGATCCTTAGCCTTCTGCTCCAGTTTTAGCCTCCTAACCAGCCCCTCCCTCCTTTACCCTCGATCTAAAATATACTTTCCATTTTTTAAACCTGTAGTGGCTGTTGACAAGGGTGAACATTTTGTATTGAGAAAGCAACTTTTGGTAGGGCAGTGCTTTGGAAGCTGAAGTGCTGTACAAGAGAAAAGGGGGGGGGGGGGGTACAAACAGTGAGTAAAATATGGAAGGGGGGGGGAGGGGAGAGGGTCAGGGGCGGTAAGGGGGGAGAACTAGGTACGAATTTAAAAATACATGAACATCAAAGTCGATTCTGCAAGGGTCCAAAGTCCAAAAAGCATCACTGAATTATGGCAAATAGCATCACTGAATTATGGCAAAAAATAGTTAATAGCATAATTGAATTATGTCAAAAAGCATCACTGAAATATTGCAAATAGCCTCACTGAATTATGGCAAATGATATCATCATTCAATTATTTCAAATAGCCTCACTGAATTATGGCAAATAGCCTCACTGAATTACGGCAAATAGCCTCACTGAATTATGGCAAATTGCCGCACTGAATTATGGCAAATAGC
>CAXITT010001389.1:64201-76428 GCA_964033795.1 Lymnaea stagnalis
AGGGCAGTGCTGTGGAAGCGGAAGTGGTGTACAAGAGAAAAGGGGGGGGGGTGGTACAAACAGTGAGTAAAATATGGAAGGGGTGGGGAGGAGAGAGGGTCAGGGGCGGTAAGGGTGTAGAACTAGGTACGAATTTAAAAATACATGAACATCAAAGTCGATTCTGCAAGTGTCCAAAGTCCAAAAAGCATCACTGAATTATGGCAAATAGCATCACTGAATTATGGCAAAAAATAGTTAATAGCATAATTGAATTATGTCAAAAAGCATCACTGAAATATTGCAAATAGCCTCACTGAATTATGGCAAATGATATCATCATTCAATTATTTCAAATAGCCTCACTGAATTATGGCAAATAGCCTCACTGAATTACGGCAAATAGCCTCACTGAATTATGGCAAATTGCCGCACTGAATTATGGCAAATAGCCTCACTGAATTACGGCAAATAGCCTCACTGAATTATGGCAATTTGCCGCACTGAATTATGGCAAATTGCCGCACTGAATTATGGCAAATAGCCTCACTGAATTACGGCAAATAGCCTCACTGAATTATGGCAAATTGCCGCACTGAATTATGGCAAATAGCATCAATGAATAATGGTAAATGACCTCACTGAATTATGGTAAATAGAATCCTTCAATTTTGGCAAATAGCCTCACTGTATTATGGAAAATAGTCTCACTGAATTATGGCAAACAGCATCAGTGAATTATGTTAAATAGCCTCACTGAATTATGGCAAACTGCATCAATAAATAATAGTAAATGGCCTCACTGAATTATGGCAACTAGAATCCTTCAATTTTGGCACATAGCATCATTGAATTAGGGAGTTTAGAGTAAAGACCAAGGAACACGCTCATTCTTAACGCAGGCATCTACCAAATATGCAAGGGTTTAAGGACAAAAATAGTGTATCAGAGATCGATGACGCCAGCGTAACTCTTTAAATTCAGCGGGAGACATTTAAAAAAAAATATATATTATTTTAAAACCAACTTAGATAACATTAAAATTTGTTAAAATCACGTGACTGGTATTTAACTTTTCCACTGATGCAATATTTAACATATTGTTACGGGACAAGGGGAAAGCTTAGGTATCCTAGAAATGTTGCAAGTGTTGGGGTGGGGTGGACGTTTTCGAACACAAAGGCTGGCGTTTTGGAGTTACAGGGACGATAAACAAAGAGTGTGGGTGGGTAGGTGGGTGTATGGAGAAATACCTGGAAGTTGCAAGTAAACGTATAGTTATTTTAAAACTAGGCTGAATTAAGAGACTGAAACATATGAAATATAATGTGTATATTAAATTAGGCCTGGCTAGTAAGATATTTGGGATCATGAAGTCAAACAACGTCCAATTGAAAGAATTAATTTGTAATGTGCTCAAAAATGTGTACCAACATGATGTACATTTTCACGATAAATGTTATCCGCAAAACAGATAATGTAACATTAGCTGGCCGTGTCTAGAAATGACGTCATATAGCCAGGAGTTAATCTCGAAAGACCCGCGGGAAATGGCCTCCATCAGTAAGGGGACTTAAGGATGGATCAAGTTCTATAAATTTAATGAAGTCTTAAATGCGGGGAAGAACAAAAAAACCGAGTCAAATTGTAAACTATAGACAACAACAACAACAACAAAAACATCATCATCAACAACAACAACAACAACAAATTCATTTCCAATCGCGTTCCTCTCAGAATATATTTGTGGAAGAGAAGCCATGATATTTTGTGTCTGTGTTCATCATTCATAAAACACGAAACATGTCAATGCTTTCCTCTTTTTTCTGTGACTTGGGGTTGGGGTGGGGGGGTGGGAGGTGGAGGTGGGGGTAATTTGACACCAATATGAATCAGTGTAGAATTTTTTAATTATTTTTAAGGAAAGAATAACTTCTTAAGAGGGGTCTTTAAATTTTAAAATAGCAATTGTAAGAAGTGGCTATTTATTGACTAACGTGGGTCGTTGCATTCGCCAAGAATGTCGCCAGCGTTTCTAAAAATACAATTGAAATTCCTAGAGCACGGTTGGTTGATCTTCTGTAGGGGAATTGGGTTGCGTGTTAAAATACTTGATACTAAGATACTTGGGATATTTGTGGGATTCTTTCTTCATGCCTTCTATTGGGTTTAGAGCCTATCAAATACATGAACTTTGGTCAATTTGGTTGAAAATGAAGGAAGAACAAATCTATTTTAAAATCTCTCACCTTACACAGTAGATCGGTCGCGCGAATTCTGAGGCTACCAAAGGAATCCCTTTCTATGCTTGAAGAAATTCAGCCGGGAGAAAAACGCAAATTGTCGTCCTGTGATGCGTAGAGAGGGCCTCACGTTGATAATGAATGGGTCTATCCTGTACTTCTCGCTACGTTAAATTATCACAATGCCTTTACGGGTCCTTGAATTACTCTGTCTTAAATGTAAACAAATGTGTTGTAGTCACCCTTGAGCGCTTTGTAGGAGTCTTGCGCCTGGATACTTTCTTTCACAAATAGTTTCTTGTGGGAGATGGACTTGTTCTTTGCTTGACTTCCACTTCCACTTCCGCTCCTAAACAGTGAGATCTGAAACGGGAGGGAAAATTCTTTTGAAAAACATGCATGACACGTTCTGCAGAGAATGTGCAGATAATATTAAAAGCTATTTGTGCTGAAAGAATAGAGAAAAGATTTAAAGAAAAAAACACTCCCCCTACCCCCTCTCTAGTTACCACGACCAAATTGCTTTAGCCCAGGCACAGTTCCGGCATTTTGACAGAGCTCAACTCGAAGAAATAATTGCTGCTAGATGTTTATTGTAAGACATTGTGAAAATGATATAACTCGGCATCGATTTGAAATGCCAGGAAATTCTTATAATTACGTAGCGTAAAAAATCTTCCATTCAAGTGTTTTGTAGTACTGGCCGCTCTGTTACAAGACTACAGCTACGAGCGGTAGCATAACACTCTTAGATTCTAGAGTCCAACTAATGCTGGCCGCTCTGTTACAAGACTACAGCTACGAGCGGTAGCATAACACTCTTAGATTCTAGAGTCCAACTAATGCTGGCCGCTCTGTTACAAGACTACAGCTACCAGCGGTAGCATAACACTCTTAGATTCTAGAGTCCAAACAATACTGCCCGCTGTGTTACGAGACTACAGCTGCACGAGACCAATTAATACTGCAAGATTAACGCTTGATGAATAATGCATTGTGATTTATCCTGAGAGATAAGGACAGTAACGATTTGAGGACCATTGGCATATGACGACAATAAATACCATCACAACATTGACCACCTTAAGGAGGGGTTGGTTGTCTACAACTCTACATCAGTGTGGTCTCGCACGAATGCACTGCACTACGCGACACCAGTGAGTCTCGGGGGGAAATCCCATAAGTATTTACAAGAAACAAAAAAATAAGCATATCAATAATTGACTCAATGACAAAAAGAATATGACATTAGATATTTCATTGAATAATTTTTTTTTTTTTTTTAATCTTTGATGCTCTTTGAAAACTACCAACTCGAATATTCTGACTTGCCTTGCGTTAATATAGACAATAACGTCAAGCGAAAAACAATAAAAAGAAATGATCTATATTACAGTCCTGATAAACCATGATTGGTCATGAGATTTTCAGCTTTTAAAAAAAAATATGGGGGGGGGGAGGGGGGGGAGGAAAGATATCAACAAAACGAGAGGTTACTCTTAAATCTTCGTGAGATTAATCTCTGTTCAGGATTGTTACAGAAAAAGATTGTTATTCTTTTTTCTTTCAGTTTCAATTCAGTTTCGGGAATTGATTTATTATGAATTATCGAAAGAATTTTGTTATTGATATGATGACCTAATTTAATTGGTAAAATTAAAACTGAGACGACATGTTCTAGTGGCATTTGGGTTTAATAAATCACTTTCACTGTCAATTGAAGTTTCGGGATGTGTCTACAGGGGGGTTGGCGATGGCTATGGTTCTATGTAAAATACTTCCAGGGACGTGAAATGCCTTCACTGTTTCAAAAAGAAGATGTCGTCATTATTCATTTAGGGATGCGTCAAGCAAAAGCTGAACCCGGGGTAAAGAATGAATTTTGGCGCTCTCTTCGCGATAAAGTATACATACAAATATTTTGTACGAAGATATCGGCGGCCTCTGAATAAAGTGCCCGAGACGGATTGCGCTATTCGCCACCCCCCCACCCCCCCCCACCCCCACACACACACTATTTTCGCATGGCTCCGGAACCAAACATTGCTGTATTCCATCTTGTAATATTTTCATCTTGTTAATTTTACATTTTGTTTTATCAAACGTTTAAGTGTCATCAGCTGAGAATTTCATAAGTCATACGTGGTTTTTATTATCATTATTTCACATAAGAATATAGCATCGACATTTTTAGTTCTTAAAATGAATTTTAAATCCTCACAATAATGAATGAATGGATGTTACATCACAATGGAGAATGCGAATAACTTTATTTATTCATTTTTTTTCATTTTTTTTCATTTTTTTTTTTTTTTTTTTTTTTTTTTAATTTAATAAAACAAAAGAAAAAAAAATGACAAGCAATTTGGTTTGGGGGAGGGGGGCGCATAATAAATTGCATATTTGTAATCACGCAGTAAGCGCGTCTTAATGACACGATAATAACACATACCAGACTGAAACTGAGAAATATCATTGCTCAGACGTTCGCAATAAAAACTGCTATTATGAATCTAAAACCAATACTCGTGGAGGCTGCATTGTGGCGCAAAAAACAAAAAATTATGTTGCCGGAAAACAATTTTCATAACACACCGCTAGTAAAGGGGAGATAATCTATAGACACGGCGCTTGTGAGGGGAGATGATTTATCAATCATCCTGGCCGGTGAAAGTAGATCATCTACACAGCTGGTTTCAGAAGTATAAAAAAACAACAACAAAAACGAGTTGTTATAATAAAAAAAAAGCCAAGATCATTTCATGAGGGAATAATTCCATAACATGAAAGTAGTGACAGGGGAAAACAATCCACATCCATGTTAGTTGTCTGGACATCATGATCGAATCAGCTGGATATCATAATCCAGTTTGCTGGATATCTTAAACCAGTTAGCTGGATATCATAATCCAGTTTGCTGGATATCCTAAACCAGTCTGCTGGATAACCTAAAATACAGTTTGGTTGTCATAATCCAGTTTTCTGGACATCATAATCCATTTTCCTGGACACCTTAATCCCGCTTTCTGGATATCCTACTATAATCTATAATTAACTACTGTGTACTATGCTCTACTTGGTAACGAACTTATCATCGCCTAATTTTTCCCCATTTAATTTTAACACCCACCAAAAACTGGTCCCATTCATTTATTTCAACAGAAGCTTGAAACTGATACAAACATGTTGAACGTTTAAGCTAATGTTTTAATTAAGGTGTTTGCTAAGAACAATTTTTAAAAGTTTTTTTTTTTAAATACATAGACAAATTTCTGAACTATAAGAGGTAACAAAGTATACACTCTTAAAAAAAAAAAACGCAATTCTGGCTTAAAGTATTTTGTTATTTAAGCTAATGTTTTAATTAAGGTGTTTGCTAAGAAAAATTTTTAAAAGTTTTTTTTTTTAAATACATAGACAAATTTCTGAACTATAAGAGGTAACAAAGCATACACTCTTAAAAAAAAAAAACGCAATTCTGGCTTAAAGTATTTTGTTCTATATCTTCCTTTCGAAATATGTGTTTCATTTGAGAAATGTGTAAATTTCTCTCAATATTTAATGCATCAAGCGATATATCCTATACAGATTCCATGATATTTTACATGTTGCTGTATTATTATTTGAGTAATATAGATATAATTACTTTCACTTATGAAATATTATATAAAATATTACTTTATAACTTTATAACAAAACAACAATGCGATGAAATTTTCTTGTTAATTTCATAACTTAGGTTTGGAAAATTTGACCGAACTAAAAAGAATCCACATCTTTTATCACATCTTTTATCACATCTTTAAGATAAAATTAATTGACTTTCAAAATAACACCTGACGTCTGCACTTTTTCAAATAAGTTTAACTAACGCTATTTTAATTTTAACACTCTCTTTTCTTTTTTTCTTTTTTTTTGTTTTGTAAATTTCAAAAAAAAAAATATTGATATTAAGAATATTTGTTTTAAAACTTAAGCTAAAAATCCTTTTCACAGATAACTTCTCCTCGTTCGTTTCTCATGAATAGATTTAATTCCAAAAAGCTAACGCGACCAAGCCACACCGTACGGACACAAGCCGTCTTTGAAGTCACCTTACCCCGATAGTACCAACGAGGACTGGGTTGAAGAGTACTGCTTTCCTGGCGGTGGTACCTGGCGCGCGCAGACACGTGGGTCTAGGTCTACTCTCGTCGCGAAAACGCCGACAAAGTGGTTTTATACGCTGGTGGTTCGGACGACAGCATGAGCTGCGCGTGCCAGGCAGGCGTGAAGTATTGCCCAGGACGTTCGTCATGGATGTGTGGGTCGTTGGATTTGCGGATCATTGGATTTGAGAATGTTTGGATGAGGGTGTGTCTAAGCGTGAAACAATGAAACAAAAAAAAAAAAAAGGTTATATCATTTAAAGGTGATTCCATTTTCATTCGAGAATTTGGTTCAGCGGTAAGGAGAGTATTCGGCAATTTTACCCAAACTCCTTCATCAATGAAAATCTCTAATTCCAAACTTTTCACTATCGAATTTAGCACGTGCGTATGAAACAGACCCCCACCCCCACAATAACACTTCCCAATCTCCCTGAGCGATATTCGACACAAGGCCTTGATAAAAAAAAAAAAAAGATTATTTAGACACAAACATTTTTTTTAAAAATAAAACAATATATGTTCAGCTTTAATTATCATTTTACAAAATAGATATGTAAAAGTTTCGGCTAATGATAATGCCATCATCAGTACAAAAAAAAAAAACAACATTTAATAAGTATAAATTTAAATTTACATAATAATCCTACCTAAAAAAGAAAAAGAAAAGAAAAAGAGAGGGCGCAACTCTAGACAAAACCAAAGTTATAAAGCTAGGAGCTGTTAGAATAGCAACATCATACCCCCAACCGTTGCAAAGATGCCAGTACATGGATGCAGCAACGAAACATTACCAGAACCAGAACAGAAAGGAAGTGAGTGGAAGTAAAATTTAAAAAACCAAACAGGAAATAAACATGACAGCTACTTAAAATTGTGGATTTGGTTTACACCGTATGGAGACAACGTACCAAATATTGTTATTCATTTGTTTCCCATATAAATTCTATCCGGTGTATTGCTTGTATATAGTATACCAATAACTGCCATGTCTAGAATTACATTACAGTTAGTGTTGTTGAAATGTTTTATTAATTTTATTTTTTTTTCAAATTATTTATTTGCAGTGTATTGTCAAATTAAATAAACGCGTCCACCAGTCTCACACACTTACAGCAGTCTTTGTTCACCACCCCCCTGTCCTACAGTCTCACACACTTACCGCAGTCTTTGTGCACCACCCCCCCCCTGTCCTACAGTCTCACACACTTACAGCCCTTTCTACCTCCCCTCCACCACGCGGCGGCAGCAGACCAGCCACCACATGATTCGCATGATTCGCACGTTGTCATTTAAAATTAAGACATTTCTAAGTCATAGACATTGATCCTTTACCTTTTGTTTTACTGCAAGATCTTTTATTTTAATTTTTTTACTGCAATGATCTTTTAGTTTAATTTTTGTTTTACTGCAATGATCTTTCAGTTTACTTTTTGTTTTACTGCAATGATCTTTTAGTGTACTTTTTGTTTTACTGCATTGATCTTTTAGTTTACTTTTAGTTTTACTGCAATGATCTTTTAGTGTACTTTTTGTTTTACTGCATTGATCTTTTAGTTTACTTTTAGTTTTACTGCAATGATCTTTTAGTTTAATTTTTTACAGCAATGATCTTTTAGTTTATTTTGTTTTTGTTTTACTGCAATGATCTTTTAGTTTACTTTTTGTTTTACTGCGATGATCAGTTTAATAAGAACTATTTGTTAAAGTGTGTTCAATAACCTTCAGCACCTTCGGCACCCAGTCAGTTTGATACAGTGGCAAATAATACAAAAAGGACTTTATATTATGTCCTATCATTGTATTGTTACCTGTTATTTACTTGGCTGGTTATAGGTGTTGATTTGACCAAATTTTATTGCAACGTAAATTAAAAACGCATCCACAAATAGTTTCCCACGTTTTTTTTTTTTTATTGACGCCACCGATTAAATATGTAGCGCTGCACCACCCTTGATTTGGAAAAGGTTGTATATGTTCTATTCGCCCTAAAGAATGCTCCCTTCATATTTTTTTTTTTTTATTGACGCCACCGATTAAATATGTAGCGCTGCACCACCCTTGATTTGGAAAAGGTTGTATATGTTCTATTCGCTCTAAAGAATGATACCTTCATCAGCATCATCAGTGGCGCTACAGCCCATTAAGGGCCCTGGCCTGCTCCACCACATCCTTCCATTCAGATCGATTCATGTCTTTCCGCCTCCAACTGGTGTAAATCCTTCTCTACCTCGTCGATCCATCTCAGTCTTGGTCGACCGGTCTGCCCCTAGGCTTCTGTCTGTATATCAATTTTGTTGGTATACAATTCGGCAACTTTCAATATGTCCTGCCCAGCGCAGTCTGCCTTTGAATGACATCGGGTCATGCAATTTCTATAATTTTTTTGTTGTTCTGGAAGGTTCTAACACCCTCCCAATAAATGAGCCGGCAGCTTTTCCAGAGGCGTAATATACTTATAGGAACTTTACTCTTTGTGTGTCTTTTTTTTACATTAATATTCTTATTTTTCAAGGACAATACTTTTTTGTAAATTTCTATACTATAAGTTAATATAGTTTTTATTTCTATATAATTGATTTTTTGTGATTACGGTAAAAACTTCATTGTATAATTCAATTGAATTTTGTTACTATCACCAGCTCGGTATCGTTTTTCTATGTGGACCGGTTTTCAGTCCTGTGTAACAAATTGTTCAACAACGAGACGAAACTTAAAACTGATCAAATTTGCCAATCCATCTATCGGAACGCAACACCCTATTCAATCCCGGTATCCGAAGTGTAGATTTCAAGGCACCGAAGTATAGATTTCAAGGCACCGAAGTATAGATTTCAAGGCACCGAAGTATAGATTTCAAGGCACCGAAGTATAGATTTCAAGGCACCGAAGTATAGATTTCAAGGCACCGAAGTATTGTGATAGGAGGTTGATATTTTCATAAGAGTACAATCCCGTCATGGAAGTGCTCTACTTATTAAGTAGGTACGTGTTTTTTTAGTAAGGCAATACTGACTTGGTGAGGGGCAATAATGTCCTAGAAAGGCAGTACTGAATTAGATGGGCACTTCTGTCTTATCATGACAATGCATGTACGTGTCTTAGTAGGGCAATCCTGTCTTTGTGTGGCAATCCTGTCTTTGTGTGGCAATCCTGTCTTTGTGTGGCAATCATGTCTTTGTGTGGCAATCCTGTCTTTGTGTGGCAATCCTGTCTTTGTGTGGCAATCCTGTCTTTGTGTGGCAATCCTGTCTTTGAGTGGCAATCCTGTCTTTGTGTGGCAATCCTGTCTTTGTGTGGCAATCTTGTCTTTGTGTGGCAATCCTTTCTTTGTGTGGCAATCCTGTCTTTGTGTGGCAATCTTGTCTTTGTGTGGCAATCCTGTCTTTGTAGAGCATTATGAAGTTGTGGCGCACTTCTTTCATTATTATAAATAAGAGAATTGGACGCAAAAAGTCATGAAATTTAATTTGTTAATTTTATCTAATAATTTAGACATACGTATGGTTTCCAAAGAACAACGAAAACCTGACTTATTAATGACAAAAACCTGACTTATTCATGACAAAAAAAACTGACTTATTAATGACAAAAACCTGACTTATCATGACAAAAAAACCTGACTTATTCAGGACAAAAACCTGACTTATTCATGACAAAAAAAACTGACTTATTCATGACAAAAAACCTGACTTATTCATGACAAATTAACCACGTGACTTCTGACCCTTTGCGAGACAGGGAGAAGAATCCGAAAAGCCCACTTGAATGCGTCATACAGAAGTGAGAATTGTGACGCAGACATGACAAGCAGACGTTGAAAGTCTAACAAATTTAGTTACAATGTCGCGCGATCAATCAGAAGAAGGGGTGGGGTGGTGGGGTGGGTGCCGGGGCAAGGACTGGAAGAGGGAATCATGATGACGTAGAAGATACAGCGATTTGATTGGCTGTTTCTCGCAATGACGTCATGTCTCAACGGCCAATCTGTGGAACACGGGTTCCTAAACTTTCTTGAGTTGCGACCCCATTTTATAAAAGCAAAGGGAACCCTTGAAAATAGCTCGACTACCATTCTATAAAAAATAAATTATATAATAAAATACAATTTTAAAATAGCGCGTTGAAAATATACTTTTCACATGACAGAGAGGCGAGAAAAAAAAAAGGGGGGGGGCACATATTGATATGATTTTATTCACACTTTTAAGAAACCGAATTTTTAAAAATAAAATATAATTCTTCAAAAATCCCTGTTTTCTTAGCTTATTTTTTTTTCTCTGCTGACGACCTGACATAGACCTCACATAAGGCCATCTGCGATCCTATTGATAAGCCGGTCAAATTTATATCTATTGCAATAGACGTGGTCATTCTCTCTTTATTTGTTGGGATAGGTCAAATGTCGACATATTTTTACCATAAATAAAAATAATAATAAAAGAAATAAATAAATGTTCAGTAATTTTTAAAGCCTTTTAAGTTATGCGGATTCATTAAAGTGCAAAATAATAATAATAATAATAATAATAATAATAATAATAATAATAATAATAATAATAGTAGTAGTAGTTGGGCTCTTAAAACATGTTTTGGTAAGATTTCCTTTTTTTTTAACAGATAGACAGCAATTAGCAAATTGCGTTATCACAAATATTAATTCTCTAGCTGTGTACGGTGTGTATGTGTGCGGTGGCTGTGATGCTGTGTTCAATAGCGCGAAAAAATAAAAATTCCCCAACAGCGTGTACATGTGTGTTCAACTGTCACGCAAATTAAAATCCTTTCTTTTTCTAAATAAGATTCTTTTTTAAAAAAAACACTAAAATAGTGAGATTTTAAAAAATAAAACTGAAATTCAATTAATTTATATTTAATACTGGCAAAATAAATAAGCTGAAACCTATTGAATGACAACGAGAAAAAAAAAAAGACGAAAAATTAACATTGATTGGTTAATATCATTTCCGCTTTTATGTCATTGGTGGTTGTCATGGTTCGGCTAAGTAAACATGGATAGCTGATGATGAAAGCGTGAATTAAGAGGAAAGAAATTAGTCAGAGTAAAAGTATAAATTGTATTTTAAAAACTATGTTATTTGGTTTGTTTAATTAGCCCTAATCAACTTATTGGAATCGAGTTTAGAAGAAAGAAAATAAACATGATTTTGTAGCTAAAGGGAGTTGGAAAAGTAGGCGGCAACAATGGGAAAGCTACTCAGTTTTATACAAATTTTGGTCTTCAGTCATAAGTAGCCTAAACATTTAAAGCATCTAATTTTTAAGTATTTTTTTTAATAAAGTATAATTACATTTAATTATTATTTTCAAGAAGTTAGAACTAATTGGGATTCTTATAGAGTTCGTTATTTAAATGCATATATTGACACGTAATCTTTGGTAGCTGGGAAGGTCATGAGTCATGCATTGTCGTTGCCATGGTGTGGCGGGTTATCTCTAGTCTTCAGGAATGAAATTGATTTAATCTATTCGTTACCCTATTTTATCCCGATTTCTATCCAACCATCCTGGCCCAATCAATGGAAGAAATATTTTTTTGTTGGATTACCAATTTTTTAACGAAATAATTTCATTATCTTTCTTCTATTCAAATATTTCAATTTCATGTTCGTAAATTCATAGATTTCTCAATTATCGCCACAATATATATATATATATATATATATATATATAAAGGATCATTTTATGTTTGGTGTTGAGATTTCGGTAGACACAATCTTTAAAAAATTCGTGTGTCAAACGCACTTGGTCAGAATAGATCTCTGCCCAGGCAGGAACTGGCAACCGTTAGGCCACATTCAGCCTCCCAATCTTCTTCTGATTGGTTCAAATCTCG
>CAXITT010001390.1:0-10131 GCA_964033795.1 Lymnaea stagnalis
CAATTTTTGCTGAAAAAATTTGTAACAACAAATGTTTAATTCTATCATCACAAACTACTGCCACCCTGTGTAAGGAGAAGGGTTTGTTTTCAGGCTTGCTCAGTGACGCGTTTACTCCATGCTTGCTCAGTTTGAAATTGCTCTGCTTTATGTAACTGCAATACTGGATACACTCTGAGAGGAGACACAAAAGTATAGGTGAGAAATTCATTTTTAATTTTTTTTTTAATTTTGGGGGAAAAGCGAAATTTCCCAGTTAAATTGTATCATGTCTTTTAATTAAGATGTTTTTTATCCATAAATTATATGTACATTTTTATCCTAAATTTAACATGTTCATTAAAATATCACTGAATGCCTGGATGTACAGTGTTATCCTACATTTAACCTGTTCGTTTAGATATCACTGAAGACATCAACTGTGATTTTTGAGTTGAAGAATGTGTCAACACATAGGCAGCTGTTCTTGACTTGGTAGGAAACGATAGACCAGGAATAAAAATAACATGTGTGAAGGTATGTCTGATAGATATATTTGAGTTCACTTTTGTTTTTTGTTTTTTTTAATTTGGGGTTTTGTGTTCCTTAATAATAAATTATATATAATTTAATAAAATCCATTTAAACATATCAATTATGCTTATCCTGATTTTCTAGAAAGATATAATCTTGAAGCTATAATGGCCATAAGAGATGAGTCTTAAATTATTAAATGTTAACATTTGTTTGTGTCTCAGATATCAATAAATGTACAACAAAAACCAAAAACTGTGAGAATATATGTGAGAACACACGAGGAAACTTCATTGCAAGTGTAACTATTGTTGCACTGTGGGGACTGACAGGAATCTTTAACTTCAAGTGTAACCATTGGTGCACTGTGGGGACTGACAGGAAACTTCAACTGCAAGTGTAACTATTGATACACTCTGGGGACTGACAGAAAATGTTGTGTCAAAAGTAAGAAGTAAGAAATAAACAGATAGGAATGATATGAATTAATATCAAACTGTACCACATGCAGTGTTGTAGCTTGGACTAGTGCCACCAGCTTGGGCCAATATTTTCTCTACTCCAAAAATATATGCATTTGGATGAAGATGCCACCCCTCCATATAAGAGAAGAAGTACTCCCTGGAGGGTAACACACTTTTTGTCTGCCACCCTCCTTCCTAAACCACTGACCACAGGAAATGTAATTCTAATGTTTGAAAAGGGCTTTAAATAGGTCATCTATTTCTGTAATCCTTTAATGAACATAAGGATGAAATTAGCAAAGCTTTAGTAAAATTTATTAAAAAATACTACTATTGCAAATGTTTATAGCGTATTTAACACAGATGTATATGAGTGACAAATTTTTTAAAACTGAATTTCAAGGGAAATTGTGTGTGGTCCCAAATTTAATGACATCTGTATTTTGTACAAGGTACTAACAATGAATATTGTTTGAGTAAAAGTGGATACAGTCTTCAAGGAATTTGGTCATGCCAAGGTGAATGGTGAGCTGAGAAGTCGATATTTATTTGTTTATTTTGTTTATTTTTTTTGACATGCCCATACCAGAATTTTCTTTGTTGATTAAATATAATTGTTTTAAAAATTTCTATGTGAAATAAAAAAAAATTAAAATGTCTTAATTTGTTTATGTAATAGACCAAGTTGGCTGTAAATCTACACGTGACACATGTCACGATGGCGTAGTAATTTGATTATAACTTTGTAGTCATTTGTGAATCACGAGAAAAAGTGGGAACTATATTTTTCTAGTGCGGAGGTAGACCTCACGTATTGGTAGATAGATGCAGTGTACAATTTTATCTGACAGGGAGCAGACATTTTTTTATTCCCTTTTGTATGGATTAATGAAATATGGAAGTTTTGAGATTCAATTGTGATATGGAATATTATATAAGTATAAGTGTGTGATTGTTGCATCCCAGAATCATTATTGCAGGACATCATTAGAGCCAGGCTTATTATTGATGTGGTTATAAAATCTAATAAAGTACTATGTAATTTATTCATTGGACAATATTATTACTTATTGATTGAGAGAGATTGATCATAATTCAAGTGATAGCGGCAGGCGATCCACAAAATAGCAATAGTTAACCATGTTACATCTTCAAAAGATTAGCATGTGTTACAGTCTATAAATTAATGATTTTGTTTGTAATATATATTTTAAAATATGTTTAAAAATTTAAATAACTTAAGTTGCAAAAAAAAAACAAATGAATCCATCCTTCTATTTTAACAGATATCATTGATAAAACATTTGATCAATTGAACCTGTGTGACCTGCTCTATGCAGAGTGTGGTCAAGGTAAAAGGGGATTTAATTGTAGCAATGAATGTTCCTGTGGTACTATTGCTGTCATATGTGACCCTGTAAGATGATTTCTCTGTAAACTAGGATTTACTGGTAAGTTTAACAGTTTGAATATTGTTGTTCATGTATTCAGGTAACATTTTTACTTAATACATGAACAATTAGTTTAAATTGACAGAATTTTGAATACCGTTTGTGACTATATTTCCATGTTCTTTGTAACCATAGTAACACACTGTGACAGAGATGGAGATCAGTGTACTACTGGACTCCTCATCTGTCAGGCCTGGACAAAATATGTGTGTCAACAGTTTTGGCAGTTCCAGTTGTCAATGTTTAGAATGAAACAGTAAAGAAAATGGACAATGTCAAGGTAAATTATTTTGTCAAGGTTAATCTTTTTTATTTAAAACTAGTGCTTGCAAAAAACATAAAATGTTGTGTTCATCAACTTATAAAAAAAGGATTTACTAAGGATTTATTTTGAAAATTTTTGTCATTTAGATCGGACATTACATTTTAAAATGTGTACAATTAATTAGAAAATAGTAAAAGACATACACGTTTAGATTATGTGAGTTTAAATTTTAATTTAACATTAAGCTCAACCACTAAACATTAAATTAAAACTCAGAAACGAATCTAAATCTAAACATTTTAATTTTACATGCCGATAATATATCTTGTTATATATTAATTCAAATACCAATATAGTTGACTGTCAACTGTTATTCCAGAAATCAATGAATGTTCCAGCCATCTGACCAGTGATTGTGACAAAGTTTGTGGCAACTTTATGGGTTGTTTCTTCTGTTCCTGTCACCCTGGATACAAGTATTTTAACAGATCATTTACAGGTCAGACTGGTTCACTGATGTCAGGCTAACAAAATAATATTAATATTAGCTAGAGGAATTCCCTCTGTCTACCAAGTCCTCAACTGTACAATTGTGTACTAACTTATTAAGACATTCTGGCAAAATATAATAAAATATAATAATTTTTGGTTCTGCCCTTAAACGTATATTATATCAATGGAAATTTAATCATTTATATAGCAACATGCCTTATAAAGTAATTAATACATATTCAGAGATATGAGAATTGAGATGGAATTTGTTCATTTTTAATTTTATATATTTTTTTTTTTTCCTTACGACATGAGTAAGTGAAAATAACATTCTTCATAGATTTGTTAAACTTTTTATTCTGATGCATAAACTAAAGGATTTGACTTACCACCCAGAACAATGATAAGGGAGAGGAGGGGGAGGGTGGCGCAGAATCACGTTGTTCCTTGAGCCGTCGCACATCGGAATCCAATAATAACAAAAGAGATTACTCGGGTTATTGTACGGCAAGGGCAGACTGATGGTATGGGGTATTATTTAACAAGAGCGATTTTACGGTGGAAGAATTTACAAAATTTAGACTCAAATCATCACAATAGTGTTGTTTTGTTTCATTGGTCACATTAAAACATGTTGGTTGCATGGATCTTGTATTGTTGTTTACTTGAGGACCTTAAAGCAAGTTGGTATCAGAGGTATTGTAGAACTTTGAGCATAGGGGAGCTAGGGGCATCAGTGGCTCTCCATCAATTTGAGCATAGGGGAGCTCGATGCACGAGTAACTCTCAAACAACTTGAGTCATACAGCTTACATTGACAATTAATTTCTATGTAACTCCTAGTCAGCAAAGATGGCTACAAGTCAAAAAGCCATCAGTATTGTTATTAAAGTAGAGGGTAGGTAATATAGGATGACATTCTAAATTATATTATTTTGAACAAAAAAATTACATAACTTTTCTTTCACATTCTTCACTTCGATAAAATTTAAAATATTTTTTTAATCAAATCCAGAAGTATTTTGTGTAAATCTTGTACCACTAATAGAAATGAAATAAAATTAAAATGCAAGTTCACAAAAACTTTCTGTTATGAGTTAACTTTTTTTCAACTCTCTAGTGGATTCTAATCTGACTAAAAAATTAATTAGAGCAAACATTTTGTTTTATCATATAGTATAGAGCGTTCAAACAAAAATTTAACGTACAATTAGATTGTGTGAACTCAAAAAAGTAATCGACCAAATTTCTGTTTGATGAAATTTCCGTCGCTGAAATGTATGTCAATCAAATTTCAGGTAACCATAATTAAGGTCTATCCCTACTTTAAAGGTTATGCTTTCATTGTGATCTATGATTTGAACACAATGTGCACATGTTTATACTTCGTCGTTTCATTCAAGTTTATCACAGTTTTTATTTTTTTTTTCTTATTTTTTTTTATTTTTGAATAATAAAAAGTACCGATACAAGGCAACAATAAAAGTAAGATTTCTGCCTATCATCAAAAGCGGCGAATTTTCAGCACAGATTGATATTTACAATTAAATAACGAAATCCTCTCCAAATAGTATCTTTAAACATACTGATGCTCTTTATTTATTTCACGACTCCCGTAACGCGTTTATTTATTGAACATGTATATAATATGGATATATTTTTTTTTATAAAATATATTTTGGTTTGTTGTTTTTTTACTTATTTTTTCCAAGGGTAGCCCAGTGGTAGAGAGTAGAATCTATAACATGCAATTATAAACGATTTTTTTACATTTGCATTTTATTGATTCTTTCACTTTCAATAATCTTGGTTTTGGAAAATCGAAATTCCAAAAATAAACAATGGCGATCACTTAAGTTATCAACTTGTCTCTATTTCTTGTCCTATATTTCAATACTGTCTGCTGAGGAAAGCTCCTAGCCGAAAGATCTTGGCTTATTGTCCTGGTACATGATGTGATTTCTAAGTTTTAAATGATTGAAAATATTGGGTTTCAGGATTTGGGGGGGGGGGGGGGTTTTTTGTCCCCTGACGCTTTGCTCACAGATTTATTCCTCACCTATGGCGGCACTAATGGTATTTAAGGCACAAGGCGGTGTATCTATCGATATCCAGATTGGTGGTCATCTTCATCAGAAAGTAAGGTGGTCATTGTGGGCACCCATTTATGTTGATCGGGGGAGGGGTCTGGCGGAGCCTGCAACCTAGAAAAGTATTGATTATATCAAAAAAGGATATTTTTTTTGATTATTCTTGATTTCAATGTGCCTATTGTACTTTGTGAACGGAAGGGTGGGCGGCAATATGGAGCCCACTGACGCACAAAGCTGAATTCACACCGTTTGTGGCGAGCTGTCACGAATTTCTTATTTTACTATGGTGTTAGATGATGTCGACTCCGTTGTCTAGGCCTAGGGGAATGATATTTCAAACACACTGTCACTGTACACTAGTACACAAGAGTACACGAACACTGGACTCAAGAGTTATTAGTGGTAATTAATAATGTGCTTTATTATCATAATCTAAAACAATCTAATCGAAGTATCCTCCCATGAGTACTGTGGGTTCTGCTAACAAGTTTAGCCAAAGAACCACACATACAACATGGATCACAACACTACTACTATTTACTACCACTACTAATACTACTACTGCTACTACTAACACCAACTACTAACCATAACGCTGATACGTTCAGCGTCCTACCCCACTCGCTCTCCCTTCTCTACTGACCAACTGACCACCTGCACACGCTACCGAACTACCCCCTTTCCCTTTGTTTTCCCTACGCTATACCAGAACTTATAGTTCGCCTGGCACAAACAGGCGCTCAGGGATTCTAACACCTCTACATATCCCCCCTTCTCCCATTTTAAATTCAACTAAGGAAGTTGAATCTTCATATTTCAAATTTAAAAATTTAAAGTCAAGGTGTTGAATCCTTATTTAATAGGTTACATAATAACATAGTACTAGTATGGTGCAACAGTTAAAACATAACAAAATATTACTGTCATATTAAGTATAAGTCATGTACAGTAAATAGTTACAACATCAGTTACTAACATCAGTAGGTACACTACTGTAAATTTTATCTAAATTATTGATCAAATACCTGTTAAAAATATAATCATATCCGAGCAAAACATAATACATTGTTTACTTCTGGCATCCCTCACATTTAATTAAAGGATAGCTAGCGAACCCAGACCTAATCATCTTTGTTTCTAAATATTGAGCAAATATTTGAATTACCACATTCTTCCAACATAGTATCAAAATCCAAAAAATCTTTTAATTACCAGTATCTTATAAATACCAAGCCAACATTACTTCGTTGATTTAAGACTAAGAGCTTTGATGTAGGAGATTGAACCATCACTTCCATCAGTGTTCTAAACAGGTACAGAAAAATGTTATTAAAAGACACTATTGACACATCCTATAATTCCCCAAATTAAATATGAAATGAATCTCAACAAAAAATATAGCCTACAATTAGAATTAGGAATGTAATAACATCATTGAAAAATGTTAACATGGATAAAAATAAAGTGTTGAATTGTCCCATGCTAATGTCGCTAGGTAACTATTTGCTGTTCTACCTTTTGTCCGGTCCCTTCTACTGGCAGTTCTGTCTTTGTCACAACTGGTTGCATGGTCCCAGTCATTTTACCGCAGTTGTCCCTGACTCGTTTAAGAAAGCTTGTTCTCATTCTACGCACTGTCGGACACTGACTAATGACATGTCCTTGTCCCCTGCACCCGTAACACATTAAATTTCTAGATCTATCTCTAACTGATCTTATGTATTGTCCAACTGTATCTTCGGCTATTCTTTTATTCCAATACTTTTGATTTGCTTCATTACCATTGTCATATTCTTGCTGCCTTTAAACGTTAGAGTTAACTGCCCTACATCTATTGTACTTGACATGTGTCCAGTTGTTGTCTATGTTCCCGCTGTCATGTATTGTAACGGGTAGTTGGTGCACCCGTCCACTATGTCCATACTGACAACCTAAGCTTTGGGTTCTGTGTCTCTTGTTGGTCAGGTAATTTCTATTTTTATCTGGACCAACTATCCCTCGTTGGCTGACCCTACTGTTGGTGTGTCTTTCGTTCGCCGAATGACCTACTTTTCTGCCGTTTGGCGTCCACGCCTAACTATGCCCATTTTCTTTCGTGGTAATAATCATCGTAGAATTTTCGCTGCGGTTGATTGATTCATTTGGACTGCTCTTAACTGTGTTCAACATTACTTTAGATTCTGGTTTTTTTTGGCTCTTCGTTTTCTTTTAATTTCTCGAGCTCCGTCTTTAACTTAGTTATTTCTTCTGCTTGTTGCTCGTAATCCCTTTTTAATCTCTCCATTTGTTCATTTAACAAATGCCTTTCCTCCACCGATTTAGTTAGATCAAATGTCAGCTTTTAAATTTTCTTGTTCTTTTCTTTATGTGCCGTGTTTGAGTTTCTTATTTGAATTTTATAATTTTCATAAGCTGGATTTAATTCATCAAGTTTTCTTTCTTTAACATCTAACTCACTAGTTACAGCAGTCAGTTCTTCAATATTATTAAAGAACTCCATCTGGCGATCTATTGGTGGGGAATTCTGCACAGCGTCCGTCCCCTTGGCTTGTGTCTTGTTTACTTTATCATTAATATCATACAGTCACCTCGTGGTATGAGGTGCTGGATGGGTACTGGGCCGTCCAGTCTGACTGTTACGTCTAAATGGTTCTCTCCCCCTATTCCCCATTTGTCCTGGGTGTGACGCTACACCAAACCCATGCGGTCTTCTACAGACCGCTCGCCAGTGACCCTCCATGCCACAAAAAAAACACTGACCCGTTCGTCTTTGTTCAACTGACCCACTTCTGACCAGCTCGGTGAGCCGGCCAGCACTGTCCACGCTCCCTACTACGTACGGTAAAGTGCTATTTTTTGACAATTTGACTTGGCCAGACGACGCCTTGATACTGTCAATGTGCAACAAAACATCTTCACATGTTTTGGGTTGTAAAAGTAAAAGTATAACTGTCCTGACTGTATCCTTATTCATGTTGCCCAGCAACCTATCAAGACAGACAATATCTCTTAATGCTTCAAATGTTTTTTCAGTGCTAGTGCTAGCAACCCAATTGTCCAAACTACGAACCAGGTTCGATTGAAAAGCCCTAAAGTCATCCTCCACTGACGTAGCCTTATTCCACATGGCTCTATATCTTTCTGCGTTAAAGCCCGCATGTTTGAGGAGCAACAGCTTCACTGAGTCGTAATCCGTCTGTCTTTGTCTAATGTTCTCAGTCATCAGGAATGACTGAAATTTACCAGTTAACCTACTTCGCAACTCCGGTACCCACTCTTCCTCAGGTATTTTTACCTGTGTTGCAATGTGCTCAAAATTAACTATGAATTCGTCTAGGTCTTTGTTTTCGTCGTATCGGAGATTTTTCATGAGGTGATGGTTTTTGCTCTGTCGTGTGTCATCTTGTCTGTTTTCCTGTCGCTCCCCCATCTGTCTGGCATTTATTTCTGCTATCCTAATTCTCTCTTCTGATTCAGATTGTAATCGAATATTTTCGGTCTCCATTTCGGCAAGTCTGATTTTTTCTAATTCGATCTTACAGTACTCTATTAATTCCTACCAATCTAAGCCAATGATAGTTCCAGTTTCTCTAATGGCGGCAGCTTGGGCTGCTTTCCTATCTGACGATTTACTCCTGGTTTCCATGACTAATACTACTGTAATCTAACCTAAGCTAAAGGTATCTAATATTATAACTCAACCAAAATATTACACTTTCACTTCAAACCGACAGTATAATTGACTTAATGGGCAGGTACGGTCGAGATTTAAATTACCGTCAGCATATCAATGTAATATATAGAGTGTATACATATATGAGCATGTGTAAGTATAAGTAAAATTTCAATCAAGAACAATGATATCTATAAATGGTTTAAGAATTACAAGTTAAAAAAAAAAATTGAGAAAAAAAAAATTCCATACATAAAATGAAAATAAACAAAGCAAAGTTTTAACCTTATAATTAAAATAATAATACTAAGACACTACATAATTGTTCTTCTAATACAGTCCTTTATAATTATTGCTATGGTCGACAAGTCATTCATAAAAACGAATCTCTATCCAGTTAGTGAAGAAAAGGTGCGCGCAGACCAAGGTCACTACAGTATCTGTCATGAAGCTCAGAAGGGGGTGAGGGTGGAGCGGAATGTTACTGCCTCTCAACGTAACCACTCTGATCGCACGCTGGCAGGGATTCTCAGATTAGAGAAGGGAGCTCTGACGGGCACCCGCAGTCCCTGTAGATCCAACCTTTAAACTCGATCGATGTCCGTTGTGATTTTATGATGTTGTCTCTGACAGAGACTGTCTCTACGAGTCAATGAATTGTAGACCGTAGGTGTTGTCTTACAACAAAGTTGTCTCTATCGACTCTGAAGCACTTTTCACACGTGCGAAATTATGAATTTTCCTAATTACACGATGTGAAACTGGAGATCCGGCGAAAGAAATGAGTGTACAACTTGCCTTCAAGGTTCATAATCCACGGCAGGCCCCCAATGTCGCGAATCTCTTATTTGATATAGTGTTGATGGTCTCGTCTCCGTTGTCTAGGGGGTATGATCATTTACTACACACTGTCACTAAACACCAGTACACCAGAGTACACAAACACTGGAGTATAAAACCTTCAATGGTAATCTTGAACTTTATTAAGATACTACAATTAGCACACAATCAATATAACGACACATCCAGTTAGTACGGTAAGTCTTGCTAACACACTTAGCCAAAAGACTTCTTACTAACGGGATCAGTGGACTAGCGTCCTACCCCACTCACTCTCCCTGCTCTACTGACCAACTGACCACCTGCACACGCTACCGAACTACCCCCTTTCCCTTTGTAT